>JAHRHJ020003701.1:0-128016 GCA_019776745.2 Taxus chinensis | reverse complement strand
TGTGGGCCTGTTATGTCAATGTGAAAACATCCCTTCTTCCGACTATCGTAGTATCATACACTTTTTCAGCTCTATGTTTAGACTAGAGTTGTATAGTTTTCTTAGAATACCTCACCGTGTTTGAAAATTTGATTGCGTAAGATAGTATCTATGTCAACGAGGAGGTCTCCTGCATCAGGTTGTGGAACTAAAGGATCACAACCAAATACTTGTTCTCCTTCAAATCCTTGTACATTCATTTAGATAATTTATCAAGGTAATCTTTAGTTAGGATGATTTGACCAAAATGTATATGCCTTATCGTCTTCAATATTTAACCCTCTCAGTTGTTCAGTAATTGCTTGTAGGTTTACCGTTGTTCGAAAGACCTATATCCTAAGGTCTTGATCTATATCAACTAATGTTGTGGGTATATTTGGTTGAGGAACTATTGGTTCAAATATATATTCTCTAGGCTCTCTAGGTCCTATGATTGTCATGCAAAATGATTCAACTTTTACCTAAGATTAATAAACTAATTACGAAAGATGTATTTCTACTATGCGTGTATTCTTCTATTTTTGTATTTTGATAACATATTTTAATGAAATTAAAGAGCATGTATTCTATTATATTTAGAAAATGAATACCTAATCTAGTAATAAAATTTAAAACAAAGAAAGTAGCTTGGTGTGGCTATTTTCCTGTGTAGTTGTGATTTTATCCTAAATATCTAAACAACTAATTATTTGTAATTGAAAGACTCTCGATCCTACCTTAGAAGTGAGGAATGAATCATAGTTTCTTAGAAACTATCAATCCCAATAGCTTCCTTGGTGATATTGAGAGTGAAATTTTGACTGGAATAAAATAATTCACTACTCTATTTGATACGTTGTAAATAGAACTTTGATATCTCAAACCTGGCGTTTACAAAATAGTGGTAAATCTAGTTGTGTGTGGATTCATCCCCTCAGTGTGATCTCCTCGTTCCTTCGTGTTCTCATGAATATAGAAAAGTGTTTATATGATAGCATAAACATAAGAAGGTATATGAATAATGATAGCTTTGGATATAGACCGAATATAATACTAGTAAGAGAGGGATAGCGTAAGTGAACAGAGCTTGAATATGTAATTCCTAATGGGTATTATTGCAGGAATACAACAAAAATACACTGAGAGTTCTTGAAATTATCCTTTGTGAAGAACAGAACCTGTAACTCTAATGGATTCTAATCTAGAAATGAAGTTATTCTATGCTAAGCTGATTGTATGGAAAAACAATGAAGTAAGGTGAAACAAGAAGATTGAATGACTTTAAAACAAAAAAGGAGAGCTAAAATTGATCTAAAACATGAAACTAATAGAACTTTAAGCAAGAAATTCAAAGAATGTATGTTTAAATAGAGAAGGAGAGGGGGCATTTGTTTGAAAACAAGCTGGCTATTTATAGCATATGCATTTACCAGAGGGTAACTCCCAATTGAACTATTTTTCTATACACAAAGGGAAAACACTATTCATAGGGCGGCCAAAACATACATGTAAAGCAAAGTGCTGAAGAATGTGGCTAGAAATTGAAGATTTAAATTTGACGTGATTGTCATAGCATTCTGGAAAATGTGTATAGGACCACCACCCTGTGCAGGGTGGTGGTTATGGGACCGTCGCCCTGTCCTGGGTGGCGGTCACGAGACTGCCACCTAGGCAGGGCAGCGGTCTCACCACTGAAGACAAAAATGCAAGGAAAAGGGGGGGCAGAGGGAAAAAAAGCATGCAGAGGCTGAGAGAGGCATACATGATACAAATGTATACTTGGCGAGATTTTCTAGATTATGGACACCTTACAAGGAGACATGTATCATCATTGGGGTATGTGTAACATCGTTTCGGCAGTACAGTACCCTACAATTTTGGGTATGTACATATTACCCCCTCGGATAAGCGTCTTAGCCATGAAGAGGTGTAAAACGGTGGATCTATGTATGGTAGTCCCGAAATGGGGAGTTAGGAGTTATACCTGACACTCCCATGTGTCCAAAAGTTGCCATCCAAAATTCCACTATCTACAAAATGAAAAAAGGGAATCAAGTGCAAATAGATAAAATAAATTGAGAAATAAAAAAATTGATATGAAATGAGGACTTACCATCTACGTGAGGTTTAGAACTTATCTTAATCAACGCTCCGACCCTACGAAAGATATTCAAAATCAATTTTAAAAGCTATATATATAAAACAAACTCATTTTACGATTCATTTGTGCGGATTGATTTGATAGTTTTTGAGCTCTGGGACCCACGATGATGGTTTTCGACGAGAGTATAGTCAAAAATTTCATGTTGAGATAGTGATCATGCCTCTGAGAGTGGAACATTGACCCATAAATTCTCAGGTTAGTTCTTCTCAATTTATTGTTTTTGAACCTAAAATGTAGACATGATAAAATCTTTGTCTTGGGGGGCATTTTTGTAAATAATAGTTTTCAATGAGTCTCTAGGGGGGACACCCATAGGGTAGGTTCTTTTTTTGGTTAAAACGACATCTTTTTCTTGTTTTTAGGTATTTTTAGGGCATCTGAGCCATTTGTGGTTTCAAGACAGGACTGCCACCCTGCACAAGGGCAGCAGTTACGGGACCACTCTTGCCTTAGAAGGTGGTAGTTACAAAACCGCCACTCTGCACATGGCAGTGGTTCATGACAAAGAATAAAAACAATGCTTTACCTTACTTATTTTTGCATTTTTAGCACTTTTACATGTTATTGATAGCTTTTCCAACCAGATTTTGATACTAAATTACTCCTTTTTTGTGTTTTTGGGTGTATGAAGAAGAAGGAGTATACTAGATGGAGCTGGGAGAGCAAGTGTGATTGGCTCCCAGCAGTGTTAGAGGAACTCTCTCAGGTAGAGCGAGATACTCTTCAGAGGGCTGGCATTTGGAGGATTGCACAGGTCCCTCATGTTTCTCCTGCTAGTCACATACTATGTGACTTATTTTCATACTGGGAGGCGGATCAAAATACTTTCCAATTGCCAGGAGTTAGGGGTGAGTGGACCATCACCCTGGAGGATGTTTACTGTATACTGGGGATTCTGATCCTTGGGAGGTGGTTTTCTCTTAAGATAGCAGTATCAAGATCTCATGTGGTTTAGTGGGCCACATATATGGGGGATGCAGTTGTTTCAATGGGGTTGAAGAAGGGGGTGAGGATCCACTCCATTGTTGATTCAGACATTCCTGTGCTCTGCAAGGCTATTATGGGCATCCTTTCTTCAAGATTGATTGGGGATAAGGGAGGGGACACCCTCTTATATTGTTGGGGCCCCCATTATTGCACAAATTGAGGTCCATGGATGTGTTTATGCTTAGGGAGAGCAAACATCCTCAAGACCACCTACCATGATTTATAGAGGGTGGTCTGACTTCAAGGACAGTCACTAAGCCACCCCACTCTTGTCATGAGTTGGGTGTATAAGCATATCACTCTGTATGGGAGAGGTGTAGAGGCAGAGGATCCCAGGGCCCTCAGGAAAACGAAGTGGATAGGGATGACTGTTCTTAGAGTGCCTCACTAGCCAGTGGCCTCTTTGACCACTATAGACATGGAGGCCACTCCTTATCAGGCCATGGCAGGGCTATGGGGAGAGGAGATTGTCACATTGATTGCTTGTCAGACTACCAGTCAGCTGATAGACATGGTGGGAAAATTTGATATCCACCCCTTTGATAGAGTACCATAGTAGTTTGGCCTACCGTACATTGACATGCTTCCTCTAGTAGGGCCAATGTATAGATCTGTTTATGAGGGTCGGGGAGGTCCTAGAGGCTGGGGTTGGACTATTGTTACCCCTGGTGTACCTATCATGGCCAAAAGGTTGGTACGTGCTACAGGGGGAACCAGTCCTCCTCAGGCACATTTACTTCAGATTACCGCCGGTCCTACCCATAGCAGCAATGAGCCCATTGATGTGGACTTCGAGTCTAAGGAGTTCACTGGGGGAGAGATAGAGGAGGAGATAGAGGAGACAGAGATCAGAGGGTCGGGTGGGGAGGATGACAGTGATTCTGAGTGGTATGACACTCAGGATATCCTATGAGCTGAGAGGGTAGAGCGAAGCACAGAGAGGGTGACTCTGGTCTCAGAGGAGTTTCCTTCTCAGGATTTAAGGGGAGATGGTGAGTCTTTTGCAAGCTGTCACATTGCCCCAGATGTGGGAGAGAGATGTCAGCCAGCAGTAACATTAGTGGCAAGCGTAAATCCTAGAGATCCTTCATGGAGGCCTAGAGATCTGAGTAAGTTGTCACTCTTATCTTGACTTTATTTTAGATATAATTGTCTTAGTTATTTCTTTTCATTTCATTTATTCTTCGTTTTATTTTTGATCATTTTCTAACTTGTTTTCTCCTTTATTTGTAGTGACTGCTGATGAGTGACAAGACTTGATTCACCGAGTATGCACAGATACCTTATTGCTCCCCTCAGAGAAGACTCATGCTGATCTTTCTGTGGACGTGTGGGACCCTTCAAGAGCTAGCAGGCATACCGATGTTTTCACCTCTATCTGGCATGTGGCAAAGATCATGACTTCTCTCCATGCTGAGGTAGTTGGATATAGGATGGTTGAGTGCTTGATGAGGAGGATTCATTCTCATAGTGAGATAATAACTATTGGTTGTGACCGCGAGCCCTTAGTGCATTCAGAGAGCCGGCATAGTTGGAGTCCTAGACATGGTTGTGCGCCTTCTGAGGGATCCCATAATGATTGAGATGCCATTTGTGTAGTGTTTTTTCAAATATTTATATGAGTGTTTTTGTACTTTTTGGGCTCATTGAGCGTTTTGACCATGCTTAGTGCATGGTGGCGTTGTATATAAAACTTGATATATATATATATATATATATATATTTCTTTTTAGATCTAGACTCTTAATGCCTAGAATTTTATGACTTGTTTCCATATGTCTACTAGATGTTTTTAGAATATTTGTTTTCATGCTTTTTAGTATGTATGCAATGGATGACAAATGATAACAAATGTTGAGCAGAATGTTTCTCTTTTTTATGCTTTTGTAATGTTGATATGTGATGATTAACACATTGTAGTATTGAACTTTCAACCTCTTTGGGAAATGTCTGTGATTTCTTCTTATGTTGGCAAAACGTGATGAATGTATAGTGATAAAGAGATGAACTTGCCCCATTCCTAACTCCATAGAACCAATAAGATGCGAGGGCTCTACACCAAGAGTTAGGAAGGGCAAAAATTGTATGAGTTTTACTGAATGGAATAATAGGAGACAAACAAAGCAGTATCAGAAACAAAACTTAGACCTACACACTTACCTTACTCAAAACTACCACCAAGCTTAGAAAGCCACTTACTTTCCAGTTTATCTAGACTTAGATTTATAAATGGTAACTTGGTTGAAAAAATATGGTTTTGAGGATTTGATCTCTTTTGGAGTTTGGAAATTTTTTTTCTCTTAATAGAATTTGATTTGTGCTTCTAACATACCAAGATTTGTTAATTTGTGTGAATGGACCACCCACATCCTGCCTCATGCCACTAGTAAGAAGCATGGGTTTATCCCCAAAGTAGGATATAGGTTGAGTAAGTTCACTTATTTTTCCTTCCCAACCTCAAACACCACATGTAAGAGAGGCGGGCTTATCACCGAAGGTTGATGGGGCAAATAAAGAATGTGTAAAATAAAAAATTATGTGTTGCTAGTGCTTTTTGATTCCATTTGATTTTAAATTTTCGACCTATAACTTGGGATATCCTTTCCCCTGAAGATGTTTAGAGGGCTAGATGTGACCCAAGAAGCTTCCTATCTAGAATAGACCATAGTAAGGCAATCTTCACCTATAGAAAAAGAGAAAAACCAAGTATGGCAGTCCTTGGTATGGTTTTTCGTCAATACTTGTCTATCAACTTGATGAGAAAATTAAAATACCTGATGATTTTTGAAGAGAGTGTTTTTAATGCTTTGCCAATACTTTAAATAAATTTTGTAATAGATTCTTAAGAGTAAGGCTCCTTTTACTACAATTTTTAATACGAATGAGTGGACAAAATAAACAGCTAAATGACTACTGCAATGTAGGTAGCTATAATTGTACAAGTGGTGATTTTTATGCATAAAATAGTTTTAAATGTAGGGAATTGACAGTTTCCACATCAAATTCCCACCTTCTAGTGTGTACAACAAGATACGCCCATTTCTATATTCCTTCATAACTCGGTAATTGGCCCAACCACTTGGGCCGAACTTCTCTTCCTTCACTGGTTTTTCCCTTATGATCCGATAGTCTAAAAGCCTTAGAAACTAGATCTCTTCCCTCATAATATTCTCACTCATATACTTTTTTGTTATGCTACCGGCAACCGGTCAACATAGATTTTGTTTTGTTCAAATTTAGCCTGGCCTCATCCAAGGTTTTGCCATTGAGAGAGGTTTGCCTCCCTATAAGCTTCTTTATCCAAATCCCTTGTACTGGAGATGTGGAGACTAGGTATTTCAACCTCAAGTGGGAAAACTACTTTCTACCCCGATAACATGAGAAAGGGGTTGGCTCCTGTTTGGTGTTCTTATTGAGTTCGATGGCCCATCGCCAGAATATAGTTTTTAATGTCCAATCTCGCTTGCTCTCCTTGACTTTTTTGAGGAGAATACTTTTATGTTTTGTTTTATGTACTTCAGCTTGCCCATATGGGCTTGCAGGGTAGTAAAAGAGGGCCCTGTGATGTTTTCTTGAATTGCTGCATAACTCAAAGACCTCATCATTTTTAAGGATGTGCCATTATCTGAGATATGACTTGTGGGACAACAATACCTACAAATGATTTGGTTAGATGAATTTGTGGGTAATAACCAAACCTAGTACAAGTGGTGAGAGGTAAGGCCTCTCACCCATTTGTAAATATTTCATGGTTGTAATTATAACTTATGGCCATCGGTTGATGAGGGAGAGAATTTCCTCCCTATCAAGTCCAGACCCGCACATGGAGAGACCACCGGGTAACTATTGTTGCAGGGTTGTGCTGGCAATGTGAATCTCATGGAGTTCTTGGCATTTGTGGCACTTGCGTATCAAATTCCATTGCGTCATGTTGAGAGGGGCCATAAATAGCCCATCCAGATGTATTTGTGAGTACGTGCTGAACCACCGAAGTGGCCTCCACATATCTTCACTTCACTGGGGATTTGTGAAGAAATCTTCTTGGATTCTTCTATGTTGAATGCCATCTTAGAAAGAATGTTGTCGAAGGATTTATAATATAGTCCTATTCTAAACAACACATTAGTGGTAATAATGCATAACCCCTTCTTTGTTCTAATGTGGGCGCCTTCCAGGTATGTGTGGTCTATGATAAAATTGATGATATCGTATACCAGGGACGCTGTAGATATGGAGCCTAGTTTCATGAAGTAACACACCACTCATCAAGACAGCAAGATTTACCAGATACCTCCATCTAGTGGATTGTCACTACCAATCGTAATTATTTGTCCCCTTAACAGATTTTTGGTTATGAATGTCAACATCAATTCACTCCATTAAGGTTATGAAATGCCCAACCTTTTTAGATAAATCCGTTGTGAGGATGTTTGTAAATGACCACCTTTACAATGACCCTTTTTCTTAGTTTAACATGTAAGTCTTAGAGTTTCATTGTAATACTATTGCAAGGCAATTCTCTCTATAACTTAATGTATAAACATGTTCATAATCAACACGTTCGACTGATGAAATAGAACACACGTTCTCATTTATCATTATCTTCTTAGATCCAGCATGCAAGCTACGATACGTGAGTGGCTCGTGAGTATTAAGATTAGAGGGTGTCCTATTTTGGGAGGTTAGTGTGGGTGGAGACACAAGAAGTGTTTAAATGCTTTGAAGGCCTCGTTGCATTCTTTAGTCCAATCAATGCATAATCTTCTTTAAATAGATTGTATGATTGGATGAATGGAAACTTAAATCTATGATGACCTTCGGATTGCATCGAGTTTCCAGAAATGATTTGATTCTAAAGACGTCGTCTGATGGTGGGATACTTGTTGAGAATAGCGTGGATTTTTTTCCTGAGCGCATCATCCCTCGTGAGATATAATTATCCCAAAACTTTTCCTCCTGTCACACACCCAACATGCACTTTCTCCTGGGTTTAATGTGAGGCCATATTCAATTATCGTGAGAGGATTGATACAGAGTACTTCTTGGAATTATCACACGCCTTCTTAGCAATTGGCCAACAGTCATCCACAATAGGATTCCACAATTTTATGGATAAATTTTCATGGAATTATATGTCTTGCCCGTTGATATGTGCACACCGATGTTCTTAATACCAATGGCATGACAGTGTAGGCCATAGTTCCTTATGGAGTTAATGAATGTAGTGTTTGGATTGATGCTTTTTAGATATTTTAATCTTATTATACCCTGAGAACCCATCCATGGGACAATTATTTCAAAATCTAGTTGTTTGCCCTCAACATAACGTCAAGGATGGTAATGGAAATCATCCTTGGGACAATAGCTTTGTTAATATCCCAAAAATATCTGCAATGCATATCTCTTCCTATTCTTTTTTAGAAAAGGGAACGATATTATACCCCATTGTGGAATAATCATGGGTGTGATGAATCCCACTTGCATAATCTTTATTACTTCCTCTTTTACGCATGCAGAGCCACTTTTGGCTTCATTGGTCTAGACTTCTTTATGTAAAATGGTTTTGCATTTGGTTTAAGTGGAAGATATTTACCATGATATGTGGTGTAATGCCCATCATTTTCTTTTTAGGTAAATGCAAAATCCTTTGATGCTCTTTGAGGATTTGAGTGATCTATTTCTATCTCTTCAGATTAACAAGGATCCTAACTTCAAATTTTTGGTTCTTCCTCCGTTCCGATGTTTATATCAATGGTTTCTCTTTCCTATTTAACGAGCGTTGACACTTCTTCAAATTCGTGGGGCCAGAGGTAGTTCCATTATTTCCCATCTCCTATCGCTAGATATTGATATCCTCTTGTGGAGGAGACCTAACCTGGGATTTCAAAAATAGGAAGAGGACTGGGTATTAGGGAAAGATCACTATGCGGTAGCAAGGTGTAGCTTCACAGAGGCATTAGGATATTCGAGGTGACTCTACATTGTCCAAGTGACCATGAGAGAAAAATCATCTCAGCTTCCCATGAGTTCGGAGTGATTTGTGGTATTTTACACACTAATGTTCATACGAAGTGATGAGGAAGATAGCACTGGAAATTTGTATCTTCCCAACTCATTGTTTGGAGTGAAACTTGAAGCTAATGGAAGGTTTTTTCTATTGATTCTGTGAGAAGGTTCTACTCTCCTGGGATTGATTGAATCGATTGAAGTTAAATCCCTTGCTTAGATATAATACCGTGTTTGATAGAGTTGTAAATGCTAGCCCCTAGTTTCATATACCTCCGAGACTTGGTTTGCAACCCTTAGTTACGAGTCTCCTAACACTCTATGTCCATGAAAACCGATCTTTTGGCTAGGATAGGAATGAGGAGGAGAGCTTTCGTACTCAGCCCCATTTTTACATTCAAAGTTTAATTAAGGTGAAAGTAGGATATTTTCCTCAGGTGAAGTATGATCACCCTATCCCAGCTCGCATAAAGTAAAGTCCCAATAATTTCTTGGAAAAAATGGATATTGGAATATCTAATGTATCTATTTCTTTTGCTTCGATAACTTCTCCATAAAAAATTTTGTCTAATGGAAGAGAATCAATTCCAAGGTGTGTCCCATACCCATAGAATAAACAGTAGGAGAATAGGTAAGTTTTCTCTAGCAAACTAAGATAATTTTTTGTGTGTAGGGTGTCCCTAGTGACACTATTTTTTAACATGGTCCTCATTTTTTAGGTGCTAGAATTTCCCTCAGGCTAGATTTTAATTTCCAATTTTGGTGGTTGGGTATCACAACTTCTCTTTTGGTTTGAAAATCATTGGTTTGATAAGTTGATTTGTGGGGAGTTTAAAACTCAAGTGAATTTCTGATCTTTTCTTCAAATCATTAGGTGTATAAATCGAAGGGTTTTGGGTCACCTTGTGCCACAAATATTTTCCCTAAGTGTAGAAATATTATTTCTTGGAATAACGTGGAAGGGATTGCCTTCATGCAGTGTATCCATGGCCAACCGAAGATCATATTATAGTTGGTTTCCTGATCTATAATATAAAATTTGGTGAGGATGGTCTTGGGTCCTAAAGTGACTGGTAAAACTATGGTTCCAATTAAAGTGGCCTTGAGGCTATCATATCCTCTTAACGTATTTTGTGTTGTGGAACAATTTGTCTCTCCATATCCTAAATTTTGAAGAAAAGCGAAGGGGACTATGTTAACTGCTTCCCCATCATCAACCATTACATGTTTAACATAATTATTGTAAATCCATACTTACAAATATAAAGTTGAGTTGCCTCTTTGTGTAATCTCAATATCTATTGGTATTTTGCTTATATCAAATATAAATTCAGTATCCCTATCTGGCTTCCCCGGAGGATAAACATCAAAGTCTACATGGTTTACTTGTGTTTTTAGAGGAGGAGCGATGTTGATTAAATGACTAAGGCCTAATGCTTCTAAGAGGGAAGCCCTTTGGGTGGGAGAATTTTTTAACAAATCCAAAAAGGAAATGTGAGAGAAGGTTTTAGTTAAGTCATTAATTAAATCATAGGTGCCTATGGGTTTTTCCAATGTTTGTTGAATGTTTTCTGGTTCTAATGGATAACTTGGAGTTGGTTGAGAAGAATGATCCCATGTTCTTGTTATGGTTTCTATGAGTAACTTGGTGTCTAACTCCACCAGACCAACTATCTTGGTTTGGGGCCAAGTTCCTAGTTGGGGTGCGACTGGTGGGTTTAATGAAGCTAAATCTTTGTGATCATTATTTCCTATTATGACACCCTTGTTTGTTCCATTAGGATCTAGCCTGTTATTATTAGAATGGTTTGGGAGTGGATCATTAAAGATCTTGAGGAATGCATTTTGAGGGGAAATTACCCCTACATAAGTGTTTGGTGTAGGTATTATAGAATTTGCTAAAAACATATCCATAAAGAGTTGCTTTTGATCTTCTGGAAAACACTGCATGAATTTATTGTAGTCACGACAAGTCCTAGTATCGTGGCCCTAAATCTTGTGGAAGCAACAATACAAATTGGGATTATAATTTTGAGGCTATTGATTTAAAACCTATTGTCGCTAAAATTCTGATAAGGTTACTGGTTTTTAGAGTTAAAATTTTGAGGTTGTTGCCTTTGGTTTTGACTCTGATATCAAGTTGGGTTTTGATTTGGACCTTGTGTTTGGATTTGTCATTGTCATTGTTGTTTTTGTGGTCACAGTGGATGATTAAAATCCACTGCGTTGATTATTGGAGTAAAATTATTATTTCATTGATTATTAACACATGGTGAAATGTTTACAATGTTTTCCCTTTTAACTTGGTCAGTACACACTCCATCTGTTGTAACTCCGTGGTTCTTGTTAAGGATCTTAGGTCCTTGATTAGCATTCCCAGTATTAGGATAGGTAGCAGTGTTTTGATTGGGAGTGGTTAATTTCCCGTTTGTTCCATATGCCTTACGACCACTGTCTATTACTGCTTGGTCAATTCGGAGAGCACTCTCGAGTACTTCATCATAAGTTATTAGTGGGAACTTTTGGACTTCTTCCTTTATCTCTCTATTGAGATATTTAAGGAATAATTTGCATAGTTCCATTTGATCCATGTTTGGAGCACTTGCTAATGAGTAGAGAACTGTACGCCATCTTTGAATAAAATGAGCAACGGATTCATTATGTTCTTGTTTAATATGAAAGAACTCCCTGATTCTCATTCTTAACCATTTGTTCATATCAAAATCTTTAATGAACTCAGACACGAGTTGTTTAAATGAGTGTATCAAGGCTTTAGGTATTCTATAATACCAATCAAGGGTAATACCTTCTAAGGTTTTAGGAAATATCTTAGCAACAACCCCATCCCAAGGGAGTAATTCTCGTATGGATGTGGCATAGGCCTTAATGTGTGCATTTGGATCACCTTCCCCTTTATATTTGGGTAGATCAGGAAGAGGTCTTGGAAGCATAACACTTCGTATGGTGAAGTCTAGGGGCTCTTTTAAATATTCTAAATAAGTACCTACTGTGTAGGCCTCGACCATTGATGGTGCTTGCTGAGGGGATGGGGGTGGCATGGGTTGTTGATATGACATAGCATATGTATTTGTAGGGGCATAAGGGAATCCTTGTGGTTGAACAAACATCCTGAGAGAAGAGAACATGTCCCCTTATGGTGACTTTGAATAAATTTTTAAGTAAGGAGGAGCATTGTTCTAGTATGAGCTGTTTGGTGCCAAGTCGAGAGGTGTCATTTTTTCAACTAGAGCAATATTTGAAAATGCGGTCCTAGTTGGTGTTTGTTATGGGTAATTATAAGGATTTTTTGGAGGCATGCCTAATGTGCTTGTTCCTGTAAGGAGGTCAACCTGACTAGGGTGATGTGGAGGGTTGGGGATACCTGTTTGCCCAAAATTTGAATTTTTGTTTGCTTGAGCAAGTTGTAGCCCTCTAACCTTTTCGACTAAGGCTGAAATGACCTCTATTAGTGAAGACACAGTGTTTTTCCTTAATGGAATTTGTTGTATACTTTGAGGTTGATAAGGGGTGTGATACCCTATTATGAATTGATCATTTCCCTACCAAGCTTCACCAAGTGTATTTCCCATAGATGGAGGAATGGGGGTGTTTTCTTGGAATAGGGTATCATATTGTGTTTGTAAACTCCCTATAGGTGGGTACATGTTTTGGAAATGTTGTTCACTTTTAACATAACATGCTAAGTAATCCTCATCCAAAAATGGGAGTGGATCTGACTGTCTACTGATCTGTGGTCTAAACAAGACCTAAGGAGATGAAGTGGATTCTCCAGTAAATGCCTATCATATTGTTAGAGCCTAAGGGCTCTCGCTATTGTGTTTGTGCAAGCTGTTCCAAATCCTCAATCTGAACAAAGAACTATAGTTAGTTATTTGAGGGGGAGTTTGG
The DNA here is from genome assembly GCA_019776745.2 of Taxus chinensis. Taxonomy (NCBI): domain Eukaryota; kingdom Viridiplantae; phylum Streptophyta; class Pinopsida; order Cupressales; family Taxaceae; genus Taxus; species Taxus chinensis. The sequence continues at coordinate 114,932 of JAHRHJ020003701.1, read as the reverse complement.
ATGACAAGTAATTACTAGAATAGTTTCACCCTGCAAAAGTGAGAGTGATGGTTGTTACTTGTCCTGACTATAACTTGCTTCAAGACCTGAGAGAGGTCTACCATATGTCGTCGTATCCTAACATAGTTCAAGGGGTATATGAATACCTGCTGAATAATTGGGAAAAAAAGTGAAGGTGATGAAGAAATAAAAATAAATGGGAATTTTTTGTTTTTTCCATCGGGTTCACAATTTTGAATGATGGAAAAGTGATATGCAAGTATGGGAATCTACAAGTGCATTCTTCATACCTGACCTCTCAAGTCATGTCGAACGGCCTGTGATGTAGAATATAAATGGATTAGCAACCTATTGGGTAATCTTAATCCTCAATAGAAACAATAATCGAATCTCAATCTAAGGCAAAGAAGGCCCTCCTAACCTGAATTGGTGTAAAATGGTTTGTTCAGATATAATAGTTGTTTGGGAGGCTTCAATCATGTCGAAGCTCTACCGAGATCATGTTTATTGGTTATTGGATACTTGGAATTGGGGGGGTGGGGGACATGTGGGAGCTTTGTATATATCTCCAAACAAGTCATGAAAATGGTGATGGGAGATGTAGTAGATTTGTAGTGAACTAGGGGTGATTTTTCTGATCTAAGCCCAGAAAATATTTAGATTGAGTAGCTTCTATATTTAATTGGATAATTGCGTTATGATATCTGGTGGAGTGGGAGGATCTAAATACAGCATTCATAAACCGGTATCAATACTTACCGATTTGTAGTGCGGTCGTTGAGTTGTGGGACTTGAGGATCAATTGTGATTTTGTGGTTGTTGTGGGCCTGTTATGGTCAGTGAAAATCATCCCTTCTTCTGACTAATCCAGTCTCATACACCTTTCAGCCTTAGTTTAAACTTAAGTTGTATATTTCTCAGAATACCTACATGTGTTTCTAGAAACTTGAATCATAGCTAGTATCTATTCAATGAGAGGTCTCCTGTGTCAGTTGTGGAACTAAAGGATCGCAAACCAAAAACTTTTTCTCTTTCAAATCCTTGACAGTCTTCAGATAAGATTTATCAAAGAATTCTATAGTAAATAAGCATGATTTGACCAAAATGTAATCTGCTTATCATCATTCGATATTTAACCTCATTAAGTTGTTGAATAATTACTTGTAGGCTTGTCATGTTTTAATTAACACCTATACCTAAGGTCTTGATCTATATTAGCTAATGTTGTGGGTAGATTTGGTTGAGGCACTATTGGTTCAAATATATTTCTCTAGCTCCTCTAGGTCCTGTATTGTCATGCAAAATGATTCAAATTTTAACTAAGATTAATCAACTAATTTACGAAGATGTATTTATACTATGCATGTATTCTCCTATTTTTTGTATTTTTCAATAATATTTTAATGAAATAAGAGCACTATTCTAGTATATTCATAAATGACACTATCCAGTAACATAATTTACAACAAGCAAAGTAAGCCTGGTGTGGCGATTTTCCTATGTAGTTTTATTTTATCCTAATATCTCGAAACTAATTATTTTTGGATTGAAAGCTCTCGATCTTACCTCAAAATGTGGAAGATCACAAGTTCTCAAACTATCAATCCCATAGCTTCCTTGGTGATATGGAAAGATTGAAATTTTAACTAGAATAAAATAATTCACTACCTATTTGATACATTGTAACTACAACTTTTGATAGCTCAAACCTGGCGGTTACAAAATACTGGTAAATATAGTTTTTGTGTGGCTTTCATCCCCTTGGTGTGATCTATTCGTTCCTATGTGTTCTCGTGAAATCTAGAAAGGTGTGTATATGATAGCATAAACATAAGAAGTATTTGAACAATGTCAGCTTTAGATATAAATGAATACAATGCAATAAGGAGAGGGGATAGCGCAAGGGAACAAAGCTTGACTATGAAAATACCTAGTGGTATTTATGTAGGAATACACCCAGATACACCGGAGTTCTTGACACATCCCTTTGTGACAAATAGAACCGCAACGCTATATGGGAGTTCGAATCTAAGAATGAAGCTTTCTATGCTAAGTTGGGATTGTATGGATATTTCATGAAGTAAGGTTAAAACAATAAAATTTAATGACTTCTAAACAATAAGGAGAGCGAAAAATTGATGCAAAACAATGAAACTAATAGAACTCATAAGCAAGAAATTCAAAGACCAGATGTTTAAACAGAGGAGAGGGGCCATTTATTTGAAAACAAGCTGCTATTTATAGAAAATGTATCTACTAGAGGGTAACTCCCAATTGAACTCTTTTCTATAAACAAAGTGAAAACACTATTCACAGGGTGCAAAACATAAATTCAAAAAAGTAGCTGAATAATGTGGGTAGAAATGGAAGATTTCGTTTGATCAATCATCAAAGTGTTCTAGCAAACACGTACAGGACCGTCCCCCACCCTGTGCAGTGTGGCGGTTATGGGAACCACCCGCCCTTCCTAGGTAGTGGCATAGGATAGCATACCCAAGTAGGGTGGCAATCTCACCACTGAAGACCAAAATGCAAGGAAAGGGGGGACGGAGGGAAAAAAAAACCATGTGGAGGGAGAGAGGCCTACATGATACAAATGTATACTTTGTGAGATTTTTCTAGATTCTGACACGTGCAAGCAACCTGTATACCCTCATTGGGGTATATGTAACATATTTTCAGTGGTACAGTAACCCTACAATTTTGGGTATGTACAGTCACCAATGAAGGGGTGAATAAAATACAAGAGCATAATCACCTCCATACCGGGGGTTTTAATTCTTCCAAGAATTAAATTTAAAGAAAATAAAAGGTAAAAGCCAATAGAATCCATTTCCCAAAGAAAAATTTCAGAGAATGTGTTGTTTCCCGTTGTCTTCCTTTAAATGTTATCATATCAAGATTGTTGCAAGTGCCACCATTGAAAAATCTTGAGATTGTAAATAAACTTGCCCTTACTGATCATGTTTCAAACCATGATTAAATTTTGTTAAACCATGAGAATGTTGTGGCTTCGTTCTTTTGAGATATCTTCAACTAGTTATCCATGTTCTTGTTGAATATTATGTAGGAGTTCCTCTAAATCACATAATAATATTTTCCTTGTGATAGTAATTTGGATTTTCATTACATCATAGAGATATTTCAGTTCATAATGCAAGAAACAATTAAATTCACTCTCCTTTGTCATTAATGATATATAGATTGTTTGTTAGTCATGAGTGTATCTTAGGCATGAGAATCAGAGATTTCTATGTTTAATTAAGTCTTTAACATGATTTTTTTTTGTGGAAATCCCTTAATAATGTGTGACAACCATGTATCTTTTGGCTTTCATGGATTCACATCTCTCTAGTTGAAGGGTCATTCTGACTACTTTGAGCATTTGTCATTTACTTTTGGTAGATGTTCCAACATTTTGTTAAAATTTCTCAGAATTTTGTATAATCAAATTTAATCATACTTAATCTCCCCAACACCACATTATATAACACTAATTGATGATTCCTACAGAAAATCACCCCATGCTTACACGTGTAATCCATAAATGAACATGAGGACTTCATCATTTCCCATCCTTTACCAAAATATGCAGGTGCAAATCAGTTTTTTAACATTGTCTTTAGTAACACCGATCTTGTCTAAAGAATCTCATTCTCTAGGGTGACAACTCATAGAGTTATATTATGTTGCGGCATTGACCATGTTTTCCTCAAGCTCTCCTTCAACTTGCAAAGGGAGAGAAAAACTTGTTGATCATTGATATTATTCACCACCACAGTTACAAAATGGGTCCCTTACCTTGGTTGAGATGAACCTAAAGTAGTGGAGGGTAGCTAGAACCCTCGGCATGGTGTTACCACTCCTTTCCAAGCCCGATTAATAAATATTGCAATTTGAATCCATCCCCAGATCTAAAAACAAATCCTATTATGATTTGTTTATCTCTAAGCATATTGTAAAAAACTTATGATGCTACTCAGTTTCAAGGAAGAATCATTTTGGGTACCAAACACACTCTTAAGAGACAATACCCTGTCTTCCCTTGATTGCAACAAATCAACACCACAAAATAAATAATACCTATTAATCCTATGGAAAACATTGAAAATTAGCAATTGGTTTGACTGAAGAAGAGGAAAACCATTATTAAAACTCCTCTACGCTCATCCTCAAACGTTTGTTTAGGAGTATATATTGGACATGAAGGGTATTAACCCTATATGTGTATACAATCACAGTATACCACTAATTTCATACAGTTAGACCACATCAAAGAAAATAAACCTTCTCTAGGGATATGTTGAAAATAGGTTGGGAAGTTTTTTATATGTGATGCATTATTCCAATCTCAGATAGTGTGGGTATCCCCTCCGATTTTAGTTTCCTAAAAAAGAACGAGAAATGGGATTTTTTGTGAATATAGGGAATTTAACAAAGAGTTACTCATAGGTATTATTTTCCATTCCTTTTATTGACCAGGTTTAGATAATTTTGTTCTAAGTAAAAATAACATTTCATTCCTTGATGGTTTTAGTGGATACAACCAGATAGTAATTGCCCTGAAAGATCAGATACAATGTTTACCTATCCTGGGGAAATGTTTTACAGGTGCTACCTTTTTGGATTATGTATCTCTTGTTACTTTTTCAAATAGCCATGTTGGTACTTTTTTTTGACCTCACCCATGATTGTGTGGAAATTTTAACTTTGATTGATTTCAAGGTTTATGAAACAACATTCCAAGAGTGGTTAATGTTAGATAATTCCTTGCTCGCTGTGAAAAGCCCTTTATGTTAAACATGAGAAATAGTTTATTAATGATAGAACAGGTGAGTGTTGGGCTATCATGTCTCAAATACAAGGATTAAAGTTGCCCCAGAAAAATTAATATCATTGTAAAATTCCATCACTTATAAACCAAACTAATAAGAATTTTGTTCTTGTTCCTTCGGTTACTATCGAAGGTTCATTTCAATTTTAGTAAATTTTTCACCATATTTTTCTCTTGTAATGAATGATTCTGAATTTAAATGGACATAAGCATGACAAAATATTTTCATGCATCAAGACAAGCTAAACGCACCCATCTTGAAGGTACTAATGAATTTTCCTTCACATCAAAAGATGCCCAACTGAAGCAATAGGTGTTGTCTGGGAACGGTAAGAGGAAGGACAACCTATACACTAATTACTACATTAGTAAAATCTTTCCCCCTACTGAAAAAAGAAACTACAAAAATATTGAGAAAGAATTAAATGGTAGTAGTTTAATTATCACAAGTTTATACATTAAAATTATAGGATCTGAAAGTGATTTTACATCTGACCACTCTTCCTCAAATATTTAATGAATAAACTTAATAAAAAAAATTGCAATGATATGGTTGTGAGATGGTTTTTACTACTACATAGTTAAACATTACAACATTCCAACTAGGTAAGTCAAATGTGGTAGCATTTTATTTCTAGAATTATCACTTTTAGAAGAAGAAGAAGAATTTGATGATAATTTTAGATGAGCATTTTGTTTAAAATTTCCTAACTACCTTTACCTTGGTATGAAACATTGGCTACTACTTAGCTACATGGAAGTTTACAATTTTTTTTACACTCCAAGGAAAGAAAAGAAACTAATTAAACAGAATATCATTATCCTTGGCTAAATGGAATCCTTTTCACATGTGGGCTGTCATGTCCTTACCCAGGTGTGGTTACTACTGAAGATGAAGTGTTGACATACTTAGAGATGCATGAATGAGCCATTAGGAGGGCATTATTCCCTCAAAGGACCATTCTATGTTCTTCTTGGATTTCGTTTAACTTTTGTGGCCTTTCGCTCTTTAAAAGGATGTCAAAAAATTATGTGTGGAGCCTGTATCATGCCAGGGATGGAAAACCACAATTCACATCAGATATGCCATTTAGCCATATGTTTGATTTAAACCATTTGAAAAATGGGGGTTGATTTCTTGTACTTGTGGACCTAGCTTCTTAAGGGAAATAATCATCCTGTTGTGGGAATTGATTAGTTCTACTAAGTCGATGAAGTTCAAGAGCCCTTCCTCAATGCAAGGGAGAAATTTGCATACTTTCTTTATGAACGTATCTTTCAATGTTTTGGACACAATTCATGTTAGGGGTAATCTGTTCTTTTGTAGAACATCTCATTTGAAGCTAAAAAGTCAGCTCCTTAAGTCTCCATAGTCCTAATGGTCAGTTTGAAGTTAACTAATAGAGAGCTGGAGAACATACTAACTAAGACAGGGAAATAATGCAATCACGAATTGGGCTAAAAAATTATCAAAGCGTATGGGATATACACTACATGTGGAAAACAACAACGAGAATTCACTCCCTATGAGTTAGTCTATGGTAAGAAACCATTCTACATCTAGACGTTCCAATTCCACCTTAAGGACAACACAACGAAGTGGGCATTGACTATGAAAAAAAACATTCCAGGTCATAATTATGCAATTAATTTAGGTGTTACAATCATACTAAGATCATTCAACAAAATAGGTAGCTCTGGCATGAAAGAACATAAAATAAAGAAAATTTTAGGTAGGATACTAGGATTTACTTTTTTGTATTCAAAATATAAAGGACTTTAAAGTAATTATAGATGAGATCGATGTCCGTACCAAATGTAAAGTATTTGAAAATAGACTATCTAGGTAGCGCCAATAATGGTAAAATGAGGTAATGTTGGTTAATTTTCACAAAATGAGGTTCATACCATACAAACAATATATCAAAAGAAGAGTTTTCAGAAGGAATTTAAGAGTCTTAGATCGAGCTATGTGGAAAATTTATTTTCCTGATATAACTCCAACTTGAATCAAATCCTAAGTATATAGAGGGGGGGGGTGATTTAAAAAATAGTGATGGTAGTCATCCTCCTCAAAGGCATTAGTTGAAAACTAAAAATGGAGGCCAATGCTTCTAAAAAAAGTAAAGAGAAATAATTAAATGAAGAGGACTGAAAATCAGCAATGGTGGCCCTCTACCCTAAATTTGATCATCAATAAAGGAGGTACCAAATACAAAAGGATCATGACACGAGAACATAAATGGCAGTGGATATTTGACAAAGTTTTAAATACAAAAGGTATTTAAAATCAATTCCTTTCTTAACGTAGGGAATTTTAAATCATGTCTTGTTAATTATTGAACATCGTGCACCTTGATTATCACTCACTTCACATGCTTACCAAATCCAAATATAAAACCCATCATTCATTTCCCATAATTTTCACAAGTGTCTAAATAAATCCACTACCACCTCAGGATTGTAACACCTTGAACTATTGTTACTTCCTCCTAGGCATTCAAGTGTTGATATATGATTTCTTCTGTAAAAGGATGTGTTCCTTTGATTGTGAAGTCATGCTTGATATAGATTGTATCTTCTTTGCATTTGAAGATCTTTGACTGAGCCAGGATATGCTTGGACTCTTTTATTTCTTTCATTTTTGCACCTGATTTTAATCTGATTTCGGAATGAATTGTGGATTTACCCGTCTATATGACTCATCCTTGGATCAGTGGCATTGATCCAAGAGATGTTTTAAGTTTATTCGGGAAGGTATATCTATTGGTTCTTTTACTGAACGATTCTATTTGTTAGACCTAGACTGGTTCTATTAAGGTTAATAACCTAAACCTAAACTATAATCTAACCTAGCCCTAAACTATAAGCTAAATGTTCTAAGGTTAGTGACCTAGCGCTAAGGAGGTTAGACTAAGTATCACCTTAAAGTCTAACCTATGTTTCTAACCTAACTAATGATCATGGATGAAAGGGACCTATGAAGGGGTGTGAGCCATGGGTGGTAGTTTCTATGGCATTAAATGAGATGGATAAGTATGAAGGATGAGGGATTTGGTGGAAGTTTCAAACGGCTAGTGAAATCCGACGTGGCAAAGTCGCCAAATCTGGAAATGGTCTTTGGTTTGTTTTTGTCCATCGCCAACTATGGCGGTCGGTGGCAATGGAGATTGAGCGGGAACTTCGGAGTTAATGCAATTAAGGAACTCAATTTCCAAGCATGGATCACTCGGGAAGGCATGCAAAATGGAAAACTAGTTGTTTGTTTGGTTTTCCATGCGCTCCGGTTTTCTCTCTGTTTGATCACTGGTTCTTCGAACTAGTCTACTTGGTGTTGCATGGCAACTATGAGAATAACTAGCTCTTTTCTCTGTCGAGGAAAGTTTATAAGGCATGGAAATAACAAATTATTGTTGTTGAATCTAACATGGAAAAAGAGGAGAAGGCTCGAGCTCTTTCAGAGGTCTTCTTCAGATTTTTAAGCAACATTACCAGGCATGTTAGGCCCTAACTTTTAAAAATCTTGCTTTCCTTCAAATGATTTCATTAGAACAACTCTGTTCAGATGATTTTTTGATCCAGTTGGTTTTTATGGTAGCATTATATGAATTAGTTTGTTGTATCTTCATGTTGGTTCGATTATTCAGTTGAACCCTTGCTGGGTGTACATTTTGTTTCATATGGTTGAATTATTTTGCTATGTTTTACATTTCGGTTAGATTTCGTAGAAATGCTTGCAAGGATAATGTATGAATTCGACTCTGTTGGAGTCCATAAAAATGCTTTCTTGCTTGGTATAGACTTTTGTTGAAGCCTTGCTGTTAACACTGTGGAGATTGATACAGTTGGAATTCTTGGAAATAGATAGTATCTTTCTACTTCAGTAGAAGTTTATTTGTGAATAATAAATGGGTATGACTCCTTTTGAGTCCTTGAAAAGTAACATACGTTTCTACTTCTGTAGGAGTTCAGTCGTGAATTCTGTATGTTATTGATATAGTTGGATTTCTTGAATTTAATACGTATCTTGTATCTTGTTACTTCAGTAGAAGTTATTTGTGAATACTACATGGGTTCGACTCCTTTTGAATCCTTGAAGCATATATTATGTTTTTCTCTTCTGTTTAAAGCTCAGTTGTGAATACTGTGGTTATTGACTCAGTTAGAGTCCTGGATATGTAACCAGTGTTTTGACTTCTGTATAAGCTTGGTTGCGAATACTTATTGATATTGGCTCTGTTGGAGTCCTTAATATGTATCTTGTATTTAGACTTCTGTAGAAGTTTAGTTGTGAAGACTATTGGTGTTGAATTAGTTGGAAACCTTGAATGTTTTCGTATGAATTCGACCACTGATCTAGTCCATGCTGTGTTTACTTTTAAAACTCGACTCTGTATGAGTCCTTGTTGTATTCGTATTATCTCAGCTTGGATGAAACTTTGTTGAAAATAATGATATGATGATGACTTTTATGAAGATCTTGTTGAGTTATTATTTTTGATTTTGGCTTCTGATTTAAGATCTTGCTGTATAATCGTAGGAATTTGATAAAAATAAGGAAAGGAAATTCACTCATGCGTGACGCACTGACTTTCAAATTCTTCTCCATCAATAGGAAAACAACCAACAATTCTAGGCTCGACTGGGATTCAATACTCCAAGGTACAAACTGTGCAAAAAAAGGCGATGGCATTGGATACTTTGCATGTTAATAAGAGGGGAATTTTGGGGCCGACAACATACCTGAGGTGGGGTACTTTCATTACTGCTTACCTCTGAACTCTTCTATCCCCTAATGTTCTACAGGTGACCACTATCTATATTCTTCTGGTGAAGTTCCTCGTCATCTACCTCTATAGGTTCTATGGGATTTGGAGCTGGTACGTTTTCCATTGTATGTTTACCTTTCAGGCGGCCCTAGGAGCGTGAAACTCATTTTCCACATAATTTTTATTCTCCAACTTGGGCTTTAGGTTAAGGTATAACAGTGCTACTCCAACATCTCCCACAACCAAACTTACTGGTTTAATGCTCAAGACATCTGAAATGAGCCTTTCAATATAAGCACTTCACCCTAGATACACATACTTTCTTCCTTAAAGTGTGGTAGTCACAGTCTACCTTATCCTGCACATTAAATGTCAGGCGGCACACAGTCTGAGAACCTGTGAACTGATGCTTGAAATTACCATTCTGTGAAGGCATAAGGTAATTTGCACCAAGGGCTCCATGCTCCATCCCTCATGGCAAACCGCGCGATGTAAAAGTGCTGATATACAAAAAATTATACTGTCTTTCCCACCACCGAAGGCAATTCCTTAGGGATGCGCCATTCTTCTTCAAAGGCCACACGGAGCCTATCATACCATTTCTCTACCCTTTGTTTTACTGGTTCTATCATCGATCCTTCACATAAGTATTTACTGAACCTTTCAGCAGGTGACTTGTTCTCCATGGGATACTCCCATATCTTTTCCTTTGGTCCATCTGGTACCCCGATCTCCATGAACACCAGTGATAACATAACAGCTCCAAAGCTGATCTTTCCTCCTATGCACGCTTCCTTGACTATCGTCTCTGCAATGTATCCTGAAATATTGTAGACTACTCCTTCGGACATCATATTCACAACATGAGGCCACATGGTATTCACCTAGGACCACCTCTCATGGTCATTCAACTTCGTAACAAGATGTGCGGCTGTTTGCACAACTGGATACTTTTTAAGTTTATCAATATCCATGTCATGTGCAGACCCTTAAAGTACCCAACTCCCTTCTGGTCTCCAAGATCATGAACCTTGTCTGTTAAATCATTCTTCAAATCCTCTCCCTATGCCTTTCAATCCTGTCACCATGGAGATTAGCGTGGACTGAAATTATGACTCTGCGTCCTGCAAAGTAGAAAAAATCTCATGTACCCTGCTCATAAGCCACTGGTACAAGGGATCATATTTCCCATAGTAAGGGATTTCGTAAAGTTGGTAGACTCCAACCTTCTTCAAGAGCTTCTCGCCAACCTCATCGTATACCGGCATGTCTTCCGCCATGCATTTTTTCATCTTCATGTTGAGCAAGGCATCAAGCTCCTTCTTGTTCTCTGTGGTGTGGTGGTTGTACTCACTCACCTTGCTTCTCCTTATGTGAGAATCCCACTCCTGGCCTACTATGACCCCCTCAGGATATTGCATTTTAGAAAATTTACTTTCAGGAGCCATCTCCTCTTCTTCTAGGACCACCTTCTTCTTTCACTTTGCTCCTATTGTAACTAATTTATTGGGTGCCATTTGTACCTTGCAATCTTTGTATAGATACTCACCTCTTTAACTCTGTAATGTGCAGAATCAAACCCTAGCTCAATTCAGCATGCCCTAGGTGAAATCACATTCCTTCTCTCCTCTTTGTCACCTTTCTTCACTCAAACCTTTCACCATCGGGGACGTAAGCTTCTTCTACGCATTGATCTCTTTGTCACATCTGGTTTCACACCCTTCGCACCTCAATTCGATCACTCGGCTCTTCGCACTTAGCTCTTTTCAAATAATCTTAATCACAATGGTAAAAATGAACTCACATCCCATCCTTATATAGATTTTCAAATTTTTGATGCATTCATTGCTCCTTCACCCACCAAATTATCCTCTCATTAATTGACCAAATTCATTATTTCCATGTGTACATCTTCACACCCCATCTATAACCTTCTAGCATGCCCTTCCTACCCTCTGGTCACAGACTTCTCTTCAGTGCACTTCCTTGCACCTGAGTACCTTATCATTGCACCTTCTCCTGATAGTTACCATGGCCTCTGCTTACCTCACGTTATACTATCCCTTCATTCATCTCCATCTTGGTCACTTTTTAGAAGCAATCTTTTGACTTGAAAAACACTCGTAGCAGCTCAATCCTTTCACCTTACAATTCCCAGTCTTGTACCTAGATATCAACAACCACCCCACACTAAAAGTATGTGCAGTCCTCTGCGCATAAACATGCTTCAAAGAGTAATTAGCTTCATGCACACAAGCACACTTATTACACAAGAACAACAACTAAATTGACAAAGCATAGCGACAATGAAGGAAATACATTAAGGAAATACAGAATTGAAAACCTAATCTAAATGGAAATACTACCTTATTACAAACACCAAGAAGACTTATTTATAGTAGGGCTTCAGCCTACTCCCATTAAAGTAACCGGGTAGCCATGTTCCATCAAGTGCTTCTAACTAGAAAGCACCTGATTCAAGTATGTAAGTGATGACATACGACCCCAACCAATGTACCTTAAGTTTTCCTAGATGGCGCAAGAACTTAGAGTCATAAAGAAGCACCATTTGTCCAACCTCAAACTTCTTATCCCTTATGTTTCTGTCATGCCATGCTTTCTTCCTGGCCTTTTCTTTCTTCTGACTCCAACGTGCTATGGCTCATCACTCATCTAGTTTAATCATCTTTTCAATCCGTTCTTCTAAGGCTTTCTCATCAGCTAGACCTCCAGTGCATGCACGATATGCAAAGAAGGTAACATAAATTCTATAGGAAGAATGACTTCTACACCAAAAACTAACTGAAATGGTGTGGCCTTGTTCAATCTCTTATAAGTTTTTCTATATGCCCAAAGAACAACATACACTTTTTCATCCCAATCCTTTCTTCCAACATCACAAATTTTTGTCAATGTCTGGCTCAAAATCTTGTTGAAAGCCTCAGTAGTTCCATTTTCCTGAGGATGGTAAGGTGTAGTCTTATGGTGTGCAACCATAAACTCATCTAATAGGATCCTGATTGTCTCATTCAAAAAATGTGTGCCCCTATCACTTGTTAAACTCAAAGGACATCCATACCTTGTAAGAACATTTTCCCATAGAAACCTAGCTGTTGTAGCTGATGTACAATCCTTCGTAGGTGCTGCTTCTACCCACCTTGTGAGATAATCTGTGCAAGTAATGATATAGCGTGATCCAGTTCTACACGTGTCCACTGAAATAGGCCCTATGAAGTTGATAGCCCATTTCTCAAATGGTTTTTCACTAGTAATAGGTCTTAGAGGAATTTCATCTCTTTTCCCTTGTTTACCTAGACGTTGACAATGATCACACGCCTTGCAATATGCCTTACAATCTTTATACAGTGTCTCCCACCATAATCCAACAAGTAGGATCTTGCACAGTAGCATCACCTGTATAGTGGCCACATGTAATACCACCATGTGATTCTTCCATTATATCCATGTGCTCATGATCTAATACACAACGACACAATACTTCATCTCTACCTAACTTGTATAGGTCACCGCTGATCAACATAAAAGGTGTCACACGTATAGCAAGTTGTTTCTTTTCCAAAGCCTTCATTCCTTCTGGTGCCACACCAGTCCGTAGAAAGACAACAATATCTTCTAATTCTGATGGCATGTGTTGTAACCTATATAACTATGCATCTGGCATGGTCTCTTCAATTATCTGTGCTTCCTCTCCAGAATGTATTCTAGACAAGTGGTCTGGTCTAGAATTACTTTTCCTTGGTTTTACCATGACTGTGAAATCAAAATCTTGAAATAAGAGTACCCATCTGCATATGTGCCCCTGTAAGATGGGCTTTTTCACCAAATATTTAATGTCATGTGATCTGTATAGAATAAAAATGGTGTAGCTAGTAGATATTATCTGAACTTGTGTAATGCATAGATCATGGACAAAGCTTCGCACTTTGTAGTTGTATAATTTTTTTCAACAGGAGTTAACTTTCTACTAGCAAAGCAAATAGGATGATCTACAATACCCTCTCCAGGTTGAGCCAACACCGTGCCAATGGTTGTGCCAGAGGCATCCACATGTACATGAAATGGTTTGTTCCATGAAGGAAAATGCAAAATAGGTGCGGTAGTAAGTTTCTCTTTCAATGTCTCAAACACACGTTGTTGCGGTTCTCCCCAGTAGAATGTTCCTTTTCCTTTCAGTAACTCCTCCAAAGGTGTGGAAACTTTTGCATACCCCTTTATGAATTTTCTATAATATCCAGTGTGACCCAAGAATCCACGCACCTCACTCTGACTGGTAGGTGCTTCCAGGCCTAGAATGACTGCAACCTTAGCTGGATCAACTAGAAAACCTTCCTTGCAGATTATATGTCCTAACAATATTCCAAATGGTGTAGCAAATATGCACTTCTTGATGTTCAAAGAGATACTCAACTGTCTACATCATTCAAACATTAAGCGCAGATTGTCACAATGATATTTAATAAGCCCATATACTGTCCAATCATCTAGATAAACCTGCAAGAAGTTGTGAATAAAATCTTTGAATTCCTGAACAACTATCCGTGAGAATACAACAGGTGCGTTTTTCAGTCCAAAAGGCATCACAGTATAGGAAAAACTGCCCCATTCAGTAGTAAAAGTTGTCTTTTCCTGATCTTCTTGGGCAACACGAACCTGATGATACCCAGAAAACCCATATGTAAATGAATATATTTCATGCCCTACCACTCCCTCCAGTATTTCCTCAGTGAATGGCATAGGAAAGGGGTCTGTGACACATGCATCATTCAGCTCCCTGTAATCCACACAGATTTGAATCCGACCATCCTTCTTGATACTGATCACCATTGGACTAACCCATTCTGACTCATCCAGGGGTCGAATTATTCCAGATTTCAACATGTTTATCAATCTCTTCTTTTACCTTTTCATGCAAATTGGGATTCATTCTATAAGGTCTCTTTCTAACTGGGTGCGCACCTTCTTTAAGCTTTATCTTCATTTCCCCTAGTGATTCATGCACGCCTTTAAGTTCATGATATCCCCGAGGGAATAAATCCTGATAATCCCTTAGTAACTAAATGATCTTTTCCACTTCCGATTCTGACCAATAGTCTCCAATTATTGCCTCCTTAGGCTCAGCCTCCGATCCTATATTTACCTTCTTTGTCTTCATTGGTTCATGATATGCGCGCGCATATTTATCTACACTGTCTAAGACCTCGCACACTCCTTGAGAATGATCAACATCGAGGTTCTCAACTTCCTCATCATCCACTATGTAAACCATATTTCCTTTATCTTTCTCAAGGAAAGCGTGTTCAAGTAGTATAGAGTCTAGTTCTTCTTCTTCTTCAAAACGTGCCCCTGACTCTGTCTCACCAAATAATTCCTGAATGAGCTCTTCCACCTTTACACTATCTCCCATAGTTAAATGTTTGACAAATTTTAATGCCTCTTCTACTGGATGTTTGGTTGAGAAATAGTCAAAAATTTGGATCATTCCTGCAATCAAGTTTTGCCAATTTCCAATCTCTCTATGTAGTTCTGCATATACATACCAAGCGTGTGTGCACATCCTTGCAGAGTGGAATATAATTTATGCACCCAGAGTGAAGGTGGTAATGCTTCCCATCCCGCTGTCTAGAGTCTCTCACACTACTAGATGTGATGCTGAACAGGTTGATTACCATGATAAGTGTAAATCTGCATAGGTGCATTACTCCTGAAAAACCTAGTAGATAGTGTGATTCTGATTTCATTCCATTCCATAAGATTCTCTGTGAACTACCCACCAGTGCATTGCTTGTCCCACGCAAGGTATACGCTAACATATCTCTTCTCTTAACTTGGTCTATGTCCACTGTGTTTCCATGGCTTGCAAGAATACAGAAGATCTTCTGCCCCAGTATACCAGGGTACTGAGCTACCTATTCGTCGAACAGAGTGAAGTCCCTTCTTTCCACAACACCACGCTCTTTACTTTGCACCCCTACTGGTTCATATGTATAGTGAGCCCAATTATCACAAGAAATACTCGTAGTATCACTAATAGATTGAGAATCTTCCCACTGAAGGATGCCTTCCTTTGATGGCTCATTGACCTCTAGGTCTTGAATAGCACGCACATAAATTCTGTTTAAGTCCTCCTCACTCAAAGGCTCAACATACGGTGTAGACTTTCCATCTGTTAAAGGGATTACAACTCTTTCCTCCTTGTTTTCAAAACTGATGTAGCCCTTGTTGAACCTTAAGTCAACATTATTTGCATAACACCAAGGGCACCCAAGCAAATCTAGAAAACTATCTACTTCCGTGAGTGCTAGTACCTCAAAATCCCCAGTGAACTTGGCCCCTTGTATTGTTATAGATGCATCCTTTAAAACTCCTATGGGAGTGGCCTTAGTCCTGTCAGCCATAAACAACACATTAGATGATGGCTGCAATGGGGGTCTCCCCATTTGCACCCAAGCATCTAATGTAAGGACATTTACTTCCGCACCTGTATCAATCAATATATTTCTCAAAAGTCCATCCATCCACAACAACATTCAGAGTGATTTCTTTGTCATAGTCAATGCTATCAGGGGGAAGATTTTCATGTAGGATATGTCATTCATTCTCAGTGCTTGCGCATGGAGTGTTCCCCTTCAACCAATTCCCTAATAATGGAATAATATTCTCCTGGCACAACATTTTACATACCTATCTGATGTCATTAGTATCAAATGGGACCTTTTTTACTTCTTTCTTCTATTCCATCTTTCTTGACTGCTCTTTTAAACATTGTATCTCACCTTGAAGATTTCTGAGGACCTCCATGGTCTCTTGATAGACCTCCTTATGATGAGCAGGATCTGGGTACCTTGCATGCAAAACCTCCTCCTTAGTGATTGTCAGCTTCTGTTGCAATTCCTCTTTTGTGTGTGCCACTTCAGCTCGTGTGGTAATCTTCACGATTAATGCCTTAGGTTCTGGTGTTAACTTGGGCATCCACTAATTTTCTACCATGCATTGGATTCTAACCATCCCTATGACTTTGTTCTCCTGCTTATGTTGTTTACTAAGATGCTCATACAAGTCTGGGCACTCCTCATAGCTATGATTATTTCCACAGAAAGAACATGTGATATTCTGAGGACATTCACACCTATAGTGATCAGGAGATCCACATGTATAGCACGTTCTGTGAGGAAACTCACTTCTTCCTCCACCATGGCCTCGTCCTCCATATCCACCTCGATATCCATGTCCTCTTCCAAGACCTCCTTCAGAACACCCCTCATTCCTATCAGAGCACTGTTCATTATGATCATGATCCTGGTGCTCATTCTTGTTTTTAGAATTATCCGATACACTTATCTGTCGTACCCCAATGTCAATAAGATCATGGATATGACCAATCAACCTACAATCTTTAGTATCATGGGTCATGGATCAGAAAATATTACAATAGCAGGACACATTCTTCTTTATCATGTGCTGTAACAAAGGATAGTGGCTAGCATCATGATTCAAATGACAGATCTCACAGTCTAACAACAATGAATGTATAGATCTGCGAGGAAAACTATCCTTGGTGTGACCTTCCACTTCACAATCTGTACACCAAATCCCTGAGCGTGTTTCATGGGCTGAATTTGCTGATAACTTCTCTAACTACTTTTCCATAGATGCGATATGTGCCTCTAAGAATGGGCTAATGCTAGTGTCAATACTCCCAACTGCCTCAGCATGAAAAATTATCTGCCTCCAATGCTTTGCACGCTGATCGGTGTATGTTTTATGTGACAACGCCCTTCTAAATGGAGTAATCAATCCTCCAACGAACCATTGTGCATGCTGGCTTGCATGAATATCATAAGAAAGCTTAGATAGAAGTGTTTTAAAATGGGCATCATACTCACATACACTCTCAGTAGTGCCTTGTTTGATATCCTTGAGCGCACTTATACTCTTCTACTCAAATTCCAGGATATAGAACTCTTTTAAGAAAGCATCCTTCAATGCTGCATAATCCATGCAAGTTTGATCAGGGTCAAACTTCTATATACCAACTGTGCACACATCCCTGTAATGTAGTAGCAAATTGACTTGCCTTGCGCTCAGAATCCGTGATCCTTTTCACATGCCACAATATTTCACACATGTGCACATGTTCAGCAACATCTTCTATACCTCTATACTCTGGGAGACAAAGAGACATCTCCATGTAAATATTATGGGGTTGGTGTGGACCTTGCCCACCTGATCCAGAACCTCTTATATTTCCTCTGCCTCCAGAACCACCAGATCCACTAGAACTAGAACCACCTATACCTCTTGATCCTCCACCTGTAGTTGGAATAGGACCTGTAGATGTACTCCCCTGTGCTCTGATAGTAGTACTATACTGAACCCCTATGGTCTGTGAAGTAGTTCCACTTCCAGAAGTGAATCCAACATTCTGTGTGCTCATGTTCTGTGTGGATGATGCACCTGAAAATGTACCCCCAAAAAACAATGAAGCCATCTTCCCTGCCATTGATGTACTTGCTTTCTGACTTACTCTGGTTCTCTTACTTCCTAAATTAACTTGTTGACTACTTATCGTACTAGATACTAGAAAACCAAGCGCAAGGGCTAGGTTATCAGGTAGGTTCAGATGCACACCCATGGCCCAGGTCATCTCTACTGGCACGCTTCCTTGTGAGGCTGAGGAGGGTTCTCTGTCATGCTTTCCCAGATGGGGGAGTTCCTGATGCTCTGGCTCCACGTCTTCCACGTGAGCTCCAAATCCTTCCTGAGCCATCTCTCTCCTCAACACCATCCACTCTGAAATATCACGCTACTTCTCTATCTCCCTCTCACACACCTCATTATACTTAAGCCACCTTTCTTCCCTCTACCTTGCTACCGCTAGGTCCACCATCTTTCACCAATCTTGTTCCTTCCCCCGCGCATGGTGGGGTTTAGCTAGCCATAGGTTTGTCTTCCAAATTCAGGGTTACCATCAAGATCTTAATTGTCAGTGGAATACCTTGTAAATATGTCCCTCTGGGATACCGTAAAAATTGGAATTCAGCTACCTCCAGACATGAATACGTAGAAATTGAATACTCTAGGATATAACTGTTTAAAACACCATAGAACCATGTATCCACAACACGAGTCCAGATCAAATCAGCATCATAAAGGGTTTGAAATTATTCCTACGTCCAAACAAGTGTGTGATATCTCTAATTCCATTTAGATGCATAAGCAACTAGGCACTCATATAGATCTATGGGAAAAATAGCAAAGAAGCTCTCATATAAACTGTCATACAAATTCTGTTCTACCCAAGTGCATGCGTTAAACTCAGATCCAGTGCTAAACCTTCATGTGTATTCTTCCTCCATATCATGTATCCACTCCTCAACACTTGCTAGAGTTAACCGGTATGTCTTCATTGCGAACCATCCTGGAAACAACTGAAAAAGAGGTCCCAGGAAACAGGAACCAATGATGCAGCCTAGAATTTACTAACAAGATCCCCTAAACGCGTTGGCACATCACTCAGCCTAGACTGAGTGCTCACCTGAAGCACGCAAAGGTACCAGGTCCCTCTTTATGGTTGTTGTTGCATGATGTTAGCATAATGAAGACTTAAAGCATACAGATCCATAACTAATACACCATTCTACAGTGTATGACAGATCTAGATCTAAGGAAAAATAGATTTAAACAGTAATCATGATGGAATCAAGAACATACAATATCCAATTGCACACAGGATTAACACTCAGATTCATTCAATATCCTCCATATATTAAAGATGAAAATTACATAGAAGCTTCTTACAGAAATGGTGTTTTATGCCCATGCGCGCAAAAATCTAGTCTTACATACATAGATTCCTATATCTCCCTATCTCTACATAATTCCATCTATATGTGTGTATATTTATATTTTCTACACAGTATCACTATTATATAAGGGTGGGGGCTTTCCCTTCACCACTTATCCATTCCAAAAATAGGTCGCATGCTCTTAATAGCCACACACTGTTTACAGGCATAGCCCCACATGCAAGTTTGCTAATATAGACTTCTGTCAGTTAACTACAGTGATAATCCTATTCTTAGCCTGCATCCATGCAAAACGCTTTGTAACCGACCCTCCAAACATAGACAATGTGTGGCATGCACGTTTCTACCTTGTTTGTGTGCTCTGCACGCCATCTTCTAAAAATAGACCTTCATGCTCGAAAATGGCTAAGTCCTAAAAGCTGAACTTATCCTCCATGCGCGCATGTTCTCCCTATCTGCGGACCTCTTGTGTAATTTCTATCAAGTGTTCTCTAATCAACCCATTTGGTGTGCTTCTTTATTCAACTTCCCTGGCACTACCCGCATATTGAGAGCATCAAAACTCTCCAAAAGGTCCCAAAATATGTGTTTATAAGATTTTAAAATATTATTGTTTGTGAGCACACCTCCCTCTCACTTGGTGAATCAATCAATTTAGTATCCCCAAAAATTTGCAATGCCTTTATTTTACTCTTTTCAATAATTAGAATACCATACACCAATATCTCATAATCTGCTACATTGTTAGAACATGCAAATTGCAATCTAGACACAAAGAATAATTTCTCATTCATTGGATAAATTAATACAACACCTACCCATGACTCCATTTCTTCTTCTAGAACTATCAAAGAACATCTTCCACAATCTAGAAGCACTATCCTTTTCTTGCTTAAGTGGTGCAAGTAGAGTAGATCCTTCTTCAAGAATGCAGTAGGTTCCAAGTCCAATTTTCAAAATTATTCATCATAAGGATCAAACTCATAGCATTCTTTGGCCCATTCATCTAATATAAGATCAGGAATAGGAGGAGGAGTGGTTTCTCTTCTGAAATTGACTCTTGTTGATGTTCTTGTATTAGGAAATTTTATTAGAGAGGAGTGGGATCATAAGACTCAATATGGTAAGAAAATATAGGCTCATCTTGTATGGTAAATCTTGTACCATATCTAGTTCTTAAGATAATATGGGTCCAATCTAAAGACCAATAGCCACCTACTTTGGTTGTGAAATCTCTTGACAAAAAATGGAAAACATGGGAGGTAATTCAATCACTGATATGTCATGGGTTATGGTTAGGCTAGGGAAAGCATGAAGTGTTAACTTAAGATCCTTAATCACTCCTAATACACCAATGGTTTAACCATAAAGTTTGTAATACTACTTTTGAAACAAGATTATACTTGAGACCCAATATATCAACAATATTTTTGGGCATTACAGAGGTAACTAGCCCCTAAATAAATCATACAATTATGTACCAAGTGTTTTCCCACAATTAATGACATATAAAATGGTGGGGTCTTAACAAGTTTTCTTACTTGTTCTTTATTTTCTTGACATAAGTTAACAGTAGCATGAGTCTTCTCCACCACTAGATCAGCTTGGGGAAGCTTGCCTAAGAGATTCACATAATAGGTCCCTTTGTGATGAAATAGCCAGAGCATCCCACATTTTCACATTGACATTTGTTCTTCTTCATTTACTTAACAATATTAAAAGGAAGGCCCATGGGCTTCTGCATTTGTGGCATAAATATTCTCCTTTCTTTGATTGCTGCAATGTTGGGATAGGAACATTTGGCTGAAATACAACTTCATTGTCTAAAAGAGATTTACTAGGAAACTCAGGAAATTTGTTCTTATCTATTCCAACTTCCTTCTCCTTGTTGACAATAATGTTTCCTTGATTAGAAGAATATGAAGGTTGAGACTCCAACATATTTTTCTTAGACCTTGTATTATCAACAACACTAGTATGAGGTCTATGCTAGAACTTCTCACTGCTTGAATCATTGCACAAAAGTCATCATCCCTAAAGAACATAAGTTTAGTGTCAGGTTTGACCTCTTGGACTTATTCCACATTATGATTGGTTTCTTCTACCAATGGTTCTTACTGATTGGAAGAAATTTGAACCTTGAAGGCTTAAGCATGTATCACATTTGCACACATAAGTTGATTATGTGGTTGGATGCATGGGAAACACCACTTTGTTTCTTGTATTACATTATTTTACACTGGAACCAATGCTTGACTTGAGCTAGTAGTAGGAAGTGACTGGAGAGGAGTACTTGTTGCTAGTGGAAGAGGTACATTTTGACCTTGCACCTATTATTTTGTTGATTTTTTCCATATCTTTGATTATGTTTTTGGTTCCTATATGGCTGATAACCTTGGTTAAATCCTTGGTTTGAATATTTTCACTAGCTAGAAAAATTCCTATAAGATTGGGCTTGTTGTTTCTCCAAGGATATGAATATTTTGGACAATTTTCTAATCAAGGCCTTCATATCTTCATCCTTTTTTTTGTTTGAGGAGAATAATATGTAGAGGCAGTGGGTTGGGAATTTTTCTTAGGAATAGGAGAAATAGAACGCTGAGCATCTTGAGGTAATTCAGGGTACAATGGTATGGGTGGTCTAGGAGATAACTTCCCATTTGTATTAGACAATTTTCAGCCCTAATGGCTATTGCATAGGCCCAGATAATGTTGCACCCCCATAGACTGAATTATGACAACAATATCAGAATTTAATGCTCTTAAAAAGTAAAGAAAAGAACCTTCTGGAGTTGGTCTTAGAAGGGTAGAATTATGTCCAGGTCTTCTGAAATCTGAAATTGAAATCTACCATGAGCTCATTGGGATCCCTCTTTATAGTTCTTAGATGTTCTATTAAGGAGAGGTTATCTTCCTTTTCCCCAAATTGATTGCAAAGGGTTATCCCCGGCTCATTCCAATTAGTAATTGTCCCTGGTCCCAAACTCCTGAACCATTGAAGATATTTCCCTTTGAACTAAGAAGTTGACAGCCTTACAACTACATCCTTGATCAATAACTTGATGAGCTACACAAACATTGGCAATATCTTGATATGATCAGCTAGGGTAATATGATTTTCCCTAGTGAAGAAAGGGATACTTTTTAAGTCTGTTACTAGAATGTCATGTTGGGCATTAAGAGCAAGAGGACTACTACCAGTAAAGTTAACAAATGGTAGATTCCTTGTGGTGTTTCCATTATAATAGGTCTTAGAACTCTAGTAGATAACAAGAAGGGCCTACCAAGAGGTGGTGTGGATAGATTTTATTTGGTGGTGAAGGTGACCTTTGAACTTCTGCCCTTCTTCTTCTCCCTATGATAATTGCAGATATTCAAAAGCTCCTTCTTCTTTTGTTCTTGACCTTTTCTAGATTCTTCTCATGAAACTGAGCACCTTGACTCCTGAAACCAATTGATTTGAAGGTTGGAGTCACCAGATGTGTAGAAATAAGCCTCTAAAGGCTGGAAATTATTGATTTACACACCAAAACTCAACAAAAAGTTGAAAATAAAGCTTTCACTATCCCACCGGTGTGCCAAAACTGTTGGAGCTCAAAATTACACCCATCCCAAATCAGGAAAGGATCTAAGGATTTGAGGAAACATGGGACTATCTCTAGGTTTTGGTACTCAAACTGAGACATACCTCTTGAAAGAAGGTAAACTTTCTCTACCTACTCTTATGCTAAAACTAATCCTAGAAAGGGAAATGTAACTACCTAACACTAACCTATAATTCCAAGGGACCATGGAGAGGGGAAGATGCAAAAAATTGAAATCATAAACTAAGGGAGGTGATAAAACCAAGAAAAATGGGTGGAGACATTATAGTGAGTGAAAATGAGAAGAAAATGAAGGAAGGAAGTCAGACATGAAGTGACACAAAGTCCAAAAAACATTTAAATCACCATTTTCATGGAGCACAACAAATTTGAACCCTATAAGAAGAATAAAGTATGCACAATATACCTACAAATGTAATGAAAGGAAAGGAATGCAATATAACACAAGCTAGGGTAGAAAGAGCCACAAAACATGAATTTTATTGCTTAAAAGGGTGCAAAATCCATTACAATAGAGGGAAAAGGCAAGAATCACCTTGCAAAATGCCCAAATATGAGGCCTATAACTCATAAAATTTCTGGAATAATTTTGACAAAGTTCCTTTATTTTTCATAACATCTCCCCTTTTAATGTGCCCAAGCACTTACATTTATAGATTTCTAAAGAGAAGAGAGAGAGAGGTCACAGAATGTGTCTTAATGGTTTTAACCACCCACTACCACAAAGGACTAATCTGTAGAGGAGGAATGGGCTGACCCAACATGCTCTAAAAATGTCCATCAGAAACTTGAAGTGAAAATTCAGCACCCATACTTAATCAATTATGGTGATTGAACTACCTGTAATACACATTAATGGCCCAAACTATTTTATCCCATTTTTCCTATAAAAAAAAAAACATATGATTTGATGATACCAAATTGAAGGGCTCGAGGAGACCTTTCCAATGATATAAATTTTGTCCTGATTTGGAGCTTTGGATCAAAAGATATGGCATTTTGAATATTTTCCTATCATGATCAACATGAATATGACACGTGGCAACCTTTGATTAGCTTGGGGATTACTTATGCAAATGTATACACTACTTTGTATTTTTCCACGTGTTGTTATCTGATTAGGTTATGGGATCAGGATTTTCTTGTGTTTACCACCCTACATTCTGTTCCCTGTGAAGAACGATTCAATAAGACAATGATATTCTCTTTGTAATGTCAAACTATCTTTTAGCTTTGATTATCCATCGTGAAGCATGAGCCAATAGGAAATCTCCATGTAGGTCTCAAGTGTTAGACCTTACTTCTTCATGCTTGTCTTTCATTGGTTTCTCCTTCGCATCGCAACTTCTATCTCCATAGGACTTAAACTTTTTGGATCCATAGAATGTTGTCATGTTCCCATCTTGATCGCCCTTGAATTTCTGCACCTGAAGCCTTACTAAACTTGCTTTATTTCACGAACTTGAGGTCTATGAAATGCATCTTCCTTGAATTTTTCTGGGATGGTGACACGTGTCTACCTTTGGTCAATTATCTTTCATCATTTTTCACTTCCTTAACCTGCCACATGTTATTAAATAATCTTCTCTGACCTAAGCCCAGACTCAAAATGTTTATTATTAGCTCATTTGCATGGAATTTATATGTTTGGTAGATTTTTAACATTTCTGTGGTGCTTTGAACATTAGCGGGGTATTTGAATGTTTGGTGGGTTCACAAAATGTAACGCTGGCCTGAAAATTTTAACATTTTCTTTGTGGCCTTAACTTGCTTCCCATGGGTTTAGTAAAAACCCTCCTAAGTCCTGGACCAATGCTCCTTTGTTTTACAGGTTAGGAGAACCCACATAACACTAAGTTCCGATACTCCGTTGTAAACTAAATCAATCTCCCACATTATTTTTAGAGAAAAATGGATAAGTCCATTTTGATGAGTAATCCAAACTTATAGGGGGTGTAAATTTTGGATAACATTTGGTTAGGTGAGTGTTATACCCTCACAAATCAATTTTCAACCTCTGTATTTTGACTCTAAATTATAGTGCACCTAGAAATCTATTACTATGCACATTTTAACTTGGTGTAAATTTGCATGAGGTGCAAAAACTTGCTTCCACTAAGGGAGGGAAGTGAATTCATCACTTAAGTGACCAACTTCAAGTGTTAGGTGAGTGTTCTTCATTCACACCTTCAATTTACCCCCTCTCCATGTTGAGCCTCACCCTTGGTACTTTTTAACCCTATACACCTTTGCACTTGGTGCCAAAAGTTCATCAGGTGTAAAAAAATTCACCACCAAGGAAACTCTCCCTCTCCCTTCACTCATAACCTCACACTTTCTCCTTAGGGCATGTTTTCACTCACCTCACTCTTCACCCTTGTCCACCTCCTCATGATGGCTTTCCCCTTGGTGCATTTTCACCATGATTCTGTAACGTTTCACCTCATTTCCCCTTACCAAATGTGGTAATTAACATGAGATCTTCCCAAACCCATTTAGTAACCCCTAACTCACCCTCAACCCAAGTTAAGAAAGAAGTGCCAAAGGTGGGTCAAGGGGTGGGTTTTCCTAACCTGAGTTAAGGGATGAGTATTAAACCATACTTAGAAAATTTTGAAGCTCATTTTTGAATCTCTCATCCCTCCATTGTTTTTATAACCAAGTCATGCCAAGATTGCACTAAGAAACCTCATGCCCAAAACCACAAAATTGCTCATATCTCACTCATTTTTTATCTACTTCCTCTCCAATATTTTATGTGCACCCAATTGTGAACACTTTGAGATGATTCAAACCTCATCTCCATTGAATCTTTGATTTTTTTACAGCACCCCCTTGAATATTTTAGTGAAAATAGTTTCCTTTCTAGATTCATAGAAATATGTAGGATAAAAACACTTGAAAATTAGAGCAAGAGATCACACTGAAATTCCTAATACAATGAGAACAATTTCATCTCAATTGGACAACCAGAAGGCATAATTATATTTTTAGTAAGTTGGCATATGAGCCTTACTAATAATAGTAAGTATGATAATGAATAAGCAATCATCCTAAACCCTCTGTGCAATTCTCAAGTACAGGACTCCAAAACTGAAAATTGTGAAAACTGGAAAATTGGCTAAATTTAGAAAGTAAGGGTGAGGTGTGACTTACTAAAAATAGTAAGTTCTCGTATCACATTTAAATTTCACACACACCTTTATCTCCTCATTCCCTCATTGTTTTTTGTAACCATGAAGATCAAATACACTAGGGTATGAGCCAATTTCAACCCTATCTACGGAATATCTACTTGTGGGGACAGTGGTGTAGCCCACTTAGATCTAGAAGAGATGAGGAATCAGATGAAAAATTAAGTTAGAGAACCAAGAGAGGAAAATATATTTTTCAGTGGGTTTTTCAAAGTAGGAGGTCACCCACTTTCAGTCCAGAGCATTGAGTTGGTCTTGGCTTGTGCCAAACATTATGACCCTGCCTCCGGGACAATCATTGCAGATGACAACTCATTGTTGGCAGTCCTGACTCCAAAGGGGATTTCAAGTTTCCGGCAAATTCCAACTCAAAGCAACATGGTGATCATCACAAAGGAATTTTTAAGCCAACAGTGGTCCAGGATAGACTCCTATTTTTAGGGGATTGCAGTTGGCTCTTGGTTGAAACCTAGGAGGAAACCATCAAGGCTACCAAAGTCACTGTTGAGGAATGAGTTTCATGAATCCTACTCAAATTCCATTGTCTTACTGAGTAGGGTAATGAGAAAAGAACACACCATGGAATTCCAGGACTAGATGGCCCAGTTCATGTTGACAATCATGGATGGAAATCAAATGATAGATTGGGCCAGATCATCAGTGACAATCTCCACCAGTTGATGTAGCAAATATTCACCACCAAGAGATTCACTATGACCTCCTATCTGGTGTATGCCCTTGCATACACTAGACCATACTCAGGATTTTCTACTTCTCATAATGTTCCTTAGAGAGCCCCTTCCTTCGAGAAGTACAAACAAATTACCTTCAAGGAAAGAAATGCTCATTTCACATGATTGAATGATGCATTCACAATGTTCATCATCTGAATCCTTGAAGGAGATTCTGAAAGAAGAATTTATCCTTAGGAAAAAAAATTGATTGAGAAGTACATGTGATATTTCACATAGTTTCATACCTTCACCTACCTCAGGGTGAGTGGCTTTGACCTTTCTCCACTCAGATTACCCAAGTATCCTAGTGATAAGATCATCTTGGTGGAGCTCTGTAGGAAATTTTCTTAGGTGCATCTCAAATGTAAGGGTTCAAAGAAGAAGGGAATCTCATTCCCTATCTCACTCGGTGTCTTCTCCTATAAGATGTAGTGGATGCCACAAACATTGAGACCTCCCTAGCTATTTTTTATCTTTTTGCATATGTCCGTAGGCCCAACTTTGACATACAAAAAGATCCTAAGTCTTTCCATGTTCCTAGATTGCATCACATTCCTTAATTGGAATATATTTGGGAAAATTGTGTAGATGACCTTGATGTTAGGAAAGGGGAATACATGAGGATGACTATGGAACAGATGGGAGCATTTGGGTTTGACTGGTTCACTGGAGGAGTTCAAGAAGATGGTTCTTGAGTTGTTTGATCCAGAGTACTAGGTAGTGAAATAATCCCCCTTCCTCATCCCTCATGGAGCATTCATGAAGATGGAGATATAAAAGAGTGGAATAAAGTGGTGATTCAAATATCGAGGGAGTGATTTAAGAGAAAGAAAGCATCTATTAGGGAAGAAGAATCACTTCAAACCTACCTAGACAACTATCACACTCACCATCTCTCAAGGATCCTAAGAGAGTTGCTGGTTCATCCCATTCTGAGAATACCTACAAGAGGAAGGTGGTGGAAAGCAAGAGCACTGAAGTTTCACCTCCCACAAAGTCTCACAAGAAAGCTAAGGTCAGGGAGGAACAAGTTGAAGAATTGGAACAAGGAGAGATTGACCCCTCCCAATCTCTCATGCATCAAGTGGAGCCAAGTGCCTCATTTGAGGAAGTTGATTCAAATCACAATGAGAAATCATTGATCCCACAATAGGCACAGAGCTCCCTGACATATTTTCCACACCATCGGATCCATTCCCATGGGTTGGTGACTTTCTCGATAGAGAATCAAGAATGGTGCAACAAGTTGTGGCACCAAACTCTGAGGTCATCTCAAAGTACATGAAAGCCAAGAAGTCAAGGAAAGCAAAAACAACTTTGAGATTCTACACTGAGGCTTTCGGAGCTCCTTTTGTGAAAGTTACAAGACCCAAGGTGGAAAAACATCTGTAGGAAATGACCCCCAATGACTATGAGATGACCAGTCTCACTTGGTTAGGCTACGCATGAAGGTGACACTCATATTTTCAAGGAGTCTTCAACTCAGATACTGGAGTGGAATGAAAGAATAAAAATAACCATCGATCAATTGGAGGAACATGTGAGGACATTGTCTTCATATGTGTAGTCATTCTTAGAACCAGGCTCATCATCCTTGCCTCTAGTTGAGGTAGTCTCACCCATCAACGTATTTGACCCGCAAGCCCTCAAACAAGCCCAAGGATTCACAATGCAGGGGAGGGAAAATGACAAGTGGGTGGGGAAAATCATTGAAAAGGGGAATGCTATTTTTCCTGAGGTCCTCTCCATGTTCTACTTCGTTTCAGGTACCATCTCAAGAATCAAAGGCACCAGGTGGAAATGGAGAAAGAAAATATGATATGGGATAGTGTTCTCCCATTGACCTCTGAAATGGGGAGTCTTGAATCCTCATTCTTGATAAACAGAAATGTGTTCATGACTCCAGCTGATAACTTGTCCCCTATTTGGTTCCACACCATGGCTATAAGGTGTGAAGTACTGAAAGATGATTTGACAGAGCTCAAAGTGTGTGAGGAACAATGCTCAAGGAATTCTCTAAGATCTAAGAAAATGTGTACAAGATCTTGGGGCCCCTCCTATCAATGAAACACATCTTTGGAAGAACTCATGACTAATTTTCAAGAAATGGTTTAGAAAGAGGTATGATATCCCTTCTCCTTCAAATGAAGACACCCTAGAGTCACTCACAGCAATCCATGGCTCTATTTCAAACATTTCTTGAGATCACAAAATTTGGTTTACTGAGTGCAAGAATAAGCCACATTCCAAGACTTGGATCAACACATTGGAGTATGTGAGCATTCCTCAATCAGAGAAGATCACACCGAAAGTTGTCCATTTTTTCAGAGAAGTGAAAGGGCTTGAGTTCAAACCAATTGAATTTCCATGGGATGCATTAGAGGTGGAATCTTCATCATAGGAAACATTCATCAAATGATCTACTTCATCATTCTCCATTCTCTTTCTCCTTCTTCTATTCTCACTCTCCTTCTACTCCCTTTCTTCTAATTCTTCATTGTGTGTAATAATGACTTTTTGTCTTATTCATTAAAGTGACTATGTAATATTTGTGCAATGTAAAAGTCCCTTTTGCAATTATAAAAAGGGGACTTATTTTGTCTTTCCTAAGGATATTTGAAAATTCACTTGTAATGGGAATATGAAAAGTCATGTGGGGGTAGATGAAGAGATGGATTGTAAAGCTATAAAAGGAGATGACCTCCTCATTGTAAAGGGATGGTTAATTCTTGTTTACTAGCTCCCATTGTATTTCTAGGAACAAGTGCCTTCATTTCCTCTATTCTCTTGTCTATTGTTATTCTATCTCCATCTCAACTTATACTCCAAGAGCATTGTAAATTGTGCAACATGATGCAATAAAACTTTGTGTTTCTTGTTGATTGTTCCTCTTTCTATGTGAATGGTTTCTTCTTATTGATGCAAGTGAAATAATCTGATTTTAATGCAATAAACTCAGCTATGTTATTTTTTGGTTAAAATCCCCCTCTTATTTCCCTTTCATATCTCTCTCTAAGTAATTTTCCTCCCTTGTATTCCATACAAGAAGTTGCCACAGGTTTAGGGAAGTATTCCTGTGTGATCCCCAGTCTATGGGTCACCCCCCAAAATTAGTTTAGTTTATATTTGTTTCCTTGATTTCAATAAATGGAGCTTCCCCATTCAAGTAGAGGGACCTAGTCCCAGAGCATTGGTGAAATCCCATAATTTTTCCTTGTGAAAAATTATTTCACCAACAATTTTTGGCACCCACCATGGGGAAGATTTTTTTGTCTCTGCACCACATCAAATACCACAAAAATCCATAAAAAGCATATTCTACAAAAATACAAAAAATCAGATATCTAAAAAACTAAAAAATAAAAATTGAAATCTGAAAATCCATTGAGCCTTATGCCTTCCACTAATGGATATTCCTGGTCATCCCCCAGTCCTAAGACCTAAACTTCTCTTCCATACCCAAGAAGATATTGCATCAGACTTGAGGGAGGCCATTTGGCATAATAGAGTAAATTTATTCCATTACCACATAACTACAAGAGTTCTAGATTCTAAAGAAGAACATGCAGAAGCTTTGGAAAGAGCAAAATAAGCTCAAATTCAACAAAGGAGAACTTGATAAAATTCATATTTGAGCTAATTTAAAGTCTGCAAACTGGATGATCACACAGATACACCAGGTCTAAGAGGTAAAGAGGAAAATTTGATCCTTTCCTTTGAAGAACTCCAAATAAGATAAGATAAAATCAAGAAATTCTTGCACCTCCTTCCTCCCATGACTTCTCCCATTGGTAGCTCAAGTGGTGTTGAAGATCCCATCAACTCCTCTAGTTTCATCTCAAGTTTCTCCAATTTCTCCAAATCCAAGACATAGAATTTCCAGATCTTGAAATAATTTGGGAAGAAGAAGTATAAGTAGAAGTAATAATGGTGGAAGAAAGAGAGAGGCCTCCACAAATTGTGTCATGGGTCAGAAACATAGGTCCACTAGCCCTCCCTCCACCTATCCATGAATTACCAAGGGGATCTCATAAGAGTTTTCCTAAATTCAGAGGTGATGAACACAACTCCAGAAGAACATTGTAACAACATTCATCACAACATGTGGAGTGTTAGGAGTAGAACACATGAAGATGTGTCAAGTCTAGATTGTTTGTAGAATCTCTACAAGAAAAGGAAGTGGAGTGGTTCTATCTCCTACCATCTAGATCCATCACTAACTGGAATGACATCAAAACTAAGTTTGAAGAAAGGTTTAAATCTACTGAAGATTTTCAAGACCTCCTAGTTCAGCTGGTTCAGATGAAAAAGGATCCCAATGAGACTATGAGGGAATTTGTAGCTTGTTATAATAGGTTTCTCAAGAGGATACCCTTTGAAGCTTTTCCCTCTAATGACAACATGAAAATATCCTTCATAAATGCTCCATTTCTTGAGGTAGGATTCATTCTCCAGATATATTTACCTAGGAATCTTAGATGAAGCTCAAAATATTCCAATGAAGTAGAAGATGATTTTATTCATGTCAGGAAAAGTAAAAAAAGGTCCAAGTGGAAAACAAAAAGGTCAAAGTTCTAATTCTACCTCCATGGACCCCCTGGTTCAGAAATTGGAAAATGATCTGATTGCACTCAAAAAAAACATACACAAAGTACTTTGAGAGATGCTCCAAGGAAGAGTAATTTTCAGAATAAAAAAATAATTGCAGCACCTCACTTAAGACTTTCTCTAGAGGCTCCCACTATCAATGCAACTTGTGATACACAAGATGATGATGAAGAAGAGATTGTTGATCTAGAAGATGATGAAGAAGAAGAGAATGGGCTTGAAATTGAAGAAGTTGATGATGCTGAGATCAGGTACTTTGAATACTCATCTGGGGATGATAGTGAAGAGGATGATGCACCAAGTTTCTCTTGTGCAGTGTTCACCCATACTCAATCCCAAAAAAAAAGTTCTTCCACTACTACTCCAAAGAAGTAGAAAGATGCATATTATCCCATGATGACTCTACCTAACAAAATAATCAATAGAGGAGCTTCACTTCCACCTTCTATGGACTCTGCTAAAGAAAATCTAGATCTCATGGCAGCCAAGAAGACCTCAGCTGAAACAAGTAAGTCTCCCAAGTCTACCTTTGTTAAAGCTTCTTCTTCTAATCCTTCTAATGCTACTTCTAAACTAGTGAATGTTTCTAGCAAGACTTCTGAGGTATCTAATAAGCCCACAGTAGCTTCCAAGCCTACCTCTGTTTCCAAAGTATCCCCTACTTCCAAAGTAGTGTCTCCTTTAATCCCTAAATATTCCACCACCTTAGAGACATCTACTTCCTCCTCTTTTGATATCATAGACCATGTCAAATGGTCTAAGGTCCAAATTTTTTAGTCTGAATATTTACAAACCCATCCAGAACAATTTGATAAACTAGTCTGGTTTATCAAAGGTAGTAACCCAAATCCCAATAATATCACACCCTCTTCCAAAGTGTTACTACCAACTCCTCCTTCCCCATCATCTCATAACATGATAGCATTAAGTGCATCCAAGTCTGACAAGATTGAACCATTATATATTTCTCTTCTTGTCGGAGGCTACCAATTGAATAATTGTATCATAGACTCAGGTGCTTCTGACAATGTGATGCCAATTAAAGTAGATAATTCCCTTGGTCTCACCCTAACATGGGATAAAGGCTGGTGTTATTCTATGGAGACTAAAGAAGTCCCACTTGTGGGAAGAATAAAAGATGCCCAAGTTGCTTTAGCTGATTTTCCTGAAAAGAAAGTCTTATTGACTATCTTAGTGGTGGACATTCCAGCCTCATATGGGATGTTGTTGAGTAGAAGCTTTTGTAGAGATTTGGGAGGAAAAATTTAGATGGACTGGTCTTCAGAAAATATTCCAGTCAAGGGCCAAATGAAAAATTGTTTTCCAATGAGAAAAATGAAGTATACAATGCAAAAATCAGAAGATCCTAGAGTTGATATTATTTATCAAGACAATGGACATGAAACTACTTTATGACTTCTGGAGGAGATGATGATGTGCCTCTTATCTCAGAAGGAAGATGAAGACAATATGGACTATGGAGTTTTTATGGAAGCCATTGTAGTACATGCTCCGAAGGCGTGTGGTTCTGATTTCCCCATCAGGTGAGTTATTTCCTTTTTCTTTTAAACTTCAATTTGAGAATACCAACAATATTATGGAATATGAATCTCTTCTCTTAGGCATGGATGCAAATGATTCCATGGGCATTAAACAATTAAAATTCCTTGGAGATGTGGAAGTAATGGTGAAACAAGTCTGAAATCAATACCAAGTGAACAACCCACTTATAGGAAATTATAGGAACAGAGTGTGGGATTGCATTGAATCCTTTGATGCTTTCTCTATACAAGTTATTCCCCATGAATGAAATGAAAAATATGATTCTCTTGTTGTGTCAAATTCTCTATTAATACCACACCCTTCCTTTGACAAAGAGAAATATTCTATTGAGATGATTTGCAGGCCAAGTGTGCCTGATAATGCCAACCATTGGCAAGTGTTCAATGATGATAAACATATCCTCTCTTTCCTCAAGAAGTGAGATAATTTTAACAACCTTTTCTTTGAAGGAAGTACTTCTTCATCCCATGAGTCAACTTCAGAGGAAGGAAAAGGTGAAGCTGAAGAGGTTGATTCTGATGGAGTGCTCAAGCTAAAAGGTAATAAGATTCCTAAGGGCCTAGTCTCACTTGAAGAATTGTTTGATAGACATGATATATTTGTGAAAGATAGAGCTAAGGAATCTCCTAGTAGCAGTACTAATTTTGAGAAGGTAAATATCAGGATGGAGAAGAAATCTCAGTTCATGAATATAGGAAAGTGTTTCTCACTGGAGGAAAAGAGAAACTTTGTTTCATTGTTGAAAAAATATTCAGATGTATTGGCATATTCATATGATGAGCTAAAATATTTTAAACCAAAAGAAATGCAACACTTTATACCTCTCAAGCCTGAAGCAAATCCATTCTAGTAGAAGCAAAGGAAATACAATCCCAATATTACTAGAAAAATCCAAGAGGAAGCTTTGAAAATGTTGAATGCAATAATCATTTTCCCAATCCACCACTCCACCTGGGTAGAAAAATTGTCCCTGTCTAGAAGAAAAATGGAGAAATAAGGATTTGTGTAGACTTCTAGAATTTGAACCAAGCTTCTCTAAAGGAAAATTATCCACTCCCAATCATGGATCAGATTCTACAAGAAGTCACTAGTTCAGAAATGCTTTCTATGCTAGATGGATTCTCTGGCTACAATCAAATTGAAGTTTCCTAAGAAGATAAATATAAGACTGCTTTCACAACTCCATGGGGAACCTTCACCTATATTCAGGATTCCATTTGGTCTCATCAATGTTGGGGCCAATTTTTAGAGAGAAATGGACTTGGATTTTAAGGATTTGAAGAACAAATGTATTGTCATTTATCTTGATGATCTCACAGTCTTCTCTAAGAAGAGGAGAGAACATTTGATACACCTTAACCAAGTCTTGCTAAGGTGTCAAGAACATGGCATATCATTGAATCTGAAGAATTCAATATTTGGAGTGACTGAAGGAAAGCTCCTTGACACATTGTGAATAAAGAAGGAACAAATATTGACCTAGAAAGAGTGCAAGCCATTCAGAAACTCTCCTTCCCACAAAGCAATCCAGGAGTTCATTCCTTCTTTGGTAAGGTCAAATTTCTTCGTTGTTTTATTCCAGAATTAGCTGAGTTGACCAAACATATTACAAATATGATGAGGCCCCAAGAGATCTTCAAGTGGAGTAAGGAGGGAAAATAAGCTTTCGACAATATCAAGTAGACCATAGCCAAAGCTCCAACCTTGGTATGTCCTCACTTCAATAAATATTTCATTGTGTATTGTTATGAATCTGATGAGCACACTATTTCAGCCATCTTAGTTCAGAAGAACGAAGAAGGGATTGAGTCCCCTATTTCCTTCATGAGCTGTCCATTGAAGAATTATGAGATCAGATACTCTACCATAGAGAAGCATGCTTATGCTATGGTTAAGGTGGTCAAGAATTTCAGATTCTACATCCTAAAATCTCACACCATTGTGATGGTTCTGGGATCAGCTATAAAATCTATCTTGACTCAACAAGACCTCAGAGCAAAAAGAGGTAACTGGGTATCAAAAATTCAAGAGTATGACCTTGAGATAAGGCCATATAATTTGGTTAGAGGTAATGGATTATGCATATTAATGGATGCAGATGAATATGAAAAGTTTTATGAGCCAAAAGGAAAAATATGAATTCCAATGCTATCGATTATCTTAAGTGAATATTTTCCTTAAGTACTCTTTGTGAATACCACTAATGAGTGGTATAATGATATTGTCTTATTTCCTCACTTATGGTGATTGTCTGAAACACATGGATTACAAGCATATGGAAGCACAAAAAATACTTACAAGAAATGGAAACCCTCAAGCTCAAAGTTGTGAGGTATGTGATTTGGAACCATGTAATATACAAGAGAGCCTTGATGGATGTTTCTTAAGGTGTGTTGACAAAGAGAAATAGAAAATTGCTAAATGGATTGATATCATGATCAAGCCTATGGTGGAATTTCTCTGTCATGGTCACTACACACAAGATCCTTCAAGGGAGGTACTACTGGCCTACTCTCTTTTAAGATACTCAGAATTGGGATTCTAAGTGTGATCCTTGCCAACAGTTTTTGGGAAGACTACAACTCACTGCACTTCTACTCAAACCGGTGGTGATTGGAGATATCCTTTCCAACAATGGGGTCTAGACTTCATCAGTGTTCTTAATCCCCATTCTAGTGTAGGTCATACCTTCATGCTCATAGTTCGGTGGGTACTTCACTAAGTGGGTGAAGGCCATACCACACAGTCTCAAGCAAGCCAATTCAGAGATGGTATGTAATTTCATCAAAGAAAATATTATTATCCAGTTTGGCATTCCATAAAAGATTTTTGTTGATAATGCCACATATTTTTTTATGGAATTAACTTAGTTCTACTATAGATACAAAATATCCTTATCACATGAATCTAACTATTAACCTAAGGGGAATGGTCAAGAAATCTAGTAACAAGAATCTTGTGATAATTGTGTGGAAGCTCATAGATTAGAATAAGATAAATTGGCATAATAAGTTATATGATGCACAATGGGTTGATCAGATCACTCCCAAAAAGGCTATTGGTATATCCACATTTCAACTCCTATATGGACTAAATGTAGAAGTTCCAATCATTGTAGAGTTATTGAAATTACAACTGATCAAAGCAGTGGAAGATGGTGAGTTTCCAAGACTCACTTAATAAAATAATTTTGTACTTGTAAAAGCTATGTGAAGATAGGGTGTTGGTGGTTGATCGGCTAAGAGACCATAAATTGAAATTAAAGAAAATATTTGACAAACATGCGAAGAAGAGAGATTTTCAAATTGGTGATCTTATCCTACTATGGGATAAGAGGAGAGAACCAAAAGGAAGTCACATGAAGTTTTATTCACTATGGCTTGGCCCATTTCAGATACGGACACATGTGGGGAGAAAACTTTCCAACTATCTTATCTGGATGACACTCACTTGGAATTGCCTCGCAGTGGGCAATATCTGAAATTATACAAACAGTGAAAGTGGGTTTCCCCCGCATGTACCATAGGTGAATATAGGTTTGTGTGTTTCCCTTTTTGTTGTATGTTTTTTTTTCATGTGTTGTGTTCAATAAAAAGGTTTTTTTGTATCCATCCTTGTTATGGAATGATTTTATAACCCAATGGATATGATATTGGCCCTCTTAGTGTCTTGAGATTCTGTGGTTCCTACTTGCTCCATCCTCATGTTGTTCAAACTGAAACAATACCCCAAGTTATATCCAACTGTTTTCATGCTAAATGTCTAGCATGAAAAATTGAAAAAAAAATTCATGACAACTAAGCCCACACTAAAAATCCTTGAACTGGGTAATGTAAACCTACCCTCCAACCAATTATTGACTATGTAAACCCCATCATGGCTGAGAGGGATGTGATAACTAGATTTTAATTTCATGTGCAAGTAAGCTGGTGGGAAGAAATTTATGGATTCATTTTGATCCACTTTAAAGGTACTGCTTTCGGAGGCCCAGAAAGGCCTATTTTCAATATTTTTACACCTGGTAAGAACCCCCTAAGGAATGTATGGAGAAGAGAAAAATCATCTAAGGATGTGTAACATATATATGTAATCATTCTAGGTAGTTTAGGGAAGTTATGTATGAAAAATCAAGTTTGGGAACAAACGATGTAACACTCGGCTACTTGTAGCATAGTGTTGGGAAATGGAAATAGTAAAAAAGATACTCACATTGTTCTAGATGTTGCAGGAGCCTTGAGATATTTTTAAGTTACCAGATACTCATCAAAATATATAACTAAGTCCTACTTCCCATTGCAAAAGGTTTCGGGAGATTCTATTGTCTAGATTTTGAGATATTGACCCAATACATGCAGATGAAGATCTTTGATCCTAGTGGGGATTCAAATGATAATTCAAAGAGTTCTATGGATATTTTAGGCCTGATTTAAATCCAAAAGTGACCTATGTAATTCCCTCTTCACTCAAAATGTGTTGGTTGTCATTTTTATTATCATAATATTTGGTAGTAGTCCCTTTCACTGGCGCATAGGCTTGAGAAGAATTAAAAAGTTGAGTAAATTTAAAATATCAGGAATAATTGGATCCTTAAAGTTGTGTGGAAATGATTCATTAGACCTTTTGGAGTCAAAATCATATAAGGTTTTCCTAGGTAAATCTCAGGGAATCTCACAAGGTAAAAAACTCACTCTCAGATGTCTATTTATAGTAGTTGTTGGTGAAAGCGAGGCTTCCAAAAGTGTACATGGCACATTTTCACACATTTGATGCAATTTTTTCACATTTTAAATTGGTTCAAAGGTGCATGAGGTGCAAAATCATGTGCCACCAAGGTGAGGAGAGCAAGTTATGAGGATTCATCACTTAAAAAGTATTTTGGTTGGTTAGGTGAGTGTTATACACTCACAAGTGAATTTTCCTCCCTCTCCATGTTGAGTCTGACCATTTGCGCACCTAGAAGCTATTTCCACATCTTTTCACTTTGATAAAAAGTGCATGAGGTGAAAAAAATTACGCCACCAAGGGAGGGAAGTGCATTTTTTAGGCTATCAGAATACAACATAAGTATGAAAAGTGCAGAAGGATTGGGCGCAGGCATAGGGCATGTAAGTATGCACGGAAATATAGTGAAACAGGGTGCATGCCCAAGAAAGTAAGAAATCAGGACTTAGCCATTTTTCAGTATGGGGATAATTTTTGACATGGAATGAAGAGCATGTTTTGTAGAAGACTTGAAGAACACGCAAAGGCTATTTTGGATAAGTAGAAGATCAAGCGCCATGCATAGTTTTGGAGCTATTAATAGGATTATATTGTTTTGTATTATTATATAATCTATTAATAGAAAGACTTGCATGCTTTTGTATTTATCATGTAAAGGTGCATGCTATTATTAGCATGTAGCCTATTATTGAAAGGTGCATAGGTGGTGAAGGGAAAGTCCCCACTACCTATAAATATGTATTGATTTGCATGGTTTAGATGATCCATGTTTTGTTAGAGTTATGTTGTTGATTTATGGGCATGCATGACTTATGGTGACAATATTATGTATGTATGAAGCTTATGTGTTTTACAACAATTAATATAATGGATATCTTTGTGGTTGGATATTGATTATTGACACATCTATTAATGATTCTTGCATGGTAAAGTTAATCTTGATTCTAGTATGAGTTAAACTTGTTTATGATTGAGATCTAGATCTGGTTTATGCATTGCAATATACTTAATTATCTATTATGGATCTAGAATATTTGTATAATCATG
Source organism: Taxus chinensis (assembly GCA_019776745.2). NCBI lineage: Eukaryota > Viridiplantae > Streptophyta > Pinopsida > Cupressales > Taxaceae > Taxus > Taxus chinensis. The sequence goes on along the minus strand of JAHRHJ020003701.1, from coordinate 76,029 downwards.
CTAACTTCTGGAACAAGTTGACATAAAAGAGGAACTTGGTACCCTTGCATGCTTTGGGTGAGCGCTCAGTTCTGGTTGAGTGATGTGCTAGCACACCTTGGGCTGTTGGTGATAAAATCTAGGCTACATTTTGGTTTCATTGTCAAGGACCTCTTTTTCAGTTGTTTTCCAGGATGTTGCATGATGAAGATGTATCGGTTGACTTTGGCCAGTATTAAAGAGTGGTTAGACAATTTAGAGGAAGAGTATGCTCATAGATTTAACACTGGACCTGAATTTTGATGCACATGCGTGGGTTGAACAAAATCTATATCATGAGCTGTATGAGACGTTCTTCACCATATTTCCTATAGATTTGTACAAGTGGTTGGTTACATACACATAGAAGAGAAATTGGAGGTCTCGCACACTTGTTTGGACACAGGAAGAATTATAAGCCTTGTATGATGTAGATATGACTTGGATGGGCATTGTAGATCATTGGTGGAGTGGTGTTCTGAATAGTTATATTTTGGAGTACATAGTTTCTACTTATTCCTATCCAGAGGTTGTTGAGTTCTAGTTCATGTGTGAACCCAGGGGTCATATTTTTATGGTATTCCTTTAGCGATTAAGATCTTGATTGTGACCCTGGATTTGGAACAATGTCTTATGGCTAGCTAAACCCCACCACGCGCAGGGGCAAGAGTAGGTGTGGTGAAAGATGGTGGATTAGGCGGCAGAAAGGCAGAGAGGAGAAAGGCGGCTTAAGTTCAATGAGGCACAAGAGGGATTTAGAGAAGCAACATGAAGTTACAGAATGAATGGCATTGTGGAGAGAGATGGCTCGTGAAGGATTTGGAGCTCACGCAGAGGACATGGAGCCAAAGCATCTGGAACTCCCCCATTTGGGAAATCATGGTAGAGAACCCTCTTTAACCTTAGATGAGAGCATGCCAGTGGAAAAAACATGGACCTCGAGCACGCATTTGATCCCTCCTGGTGACCTAGCCCTTGCACTTGGTTTTCCAATTTCTATGACAGTCATCAGTAAGCAAGCTAGTGTGGGTAGTAGAGTAATGACAGATAGAGTTAATTTTCCATCAAGTTCAGGAGTTAATCAAATAGCTTATTCATCTATGGTGGGGTAAAATATTTTCTGTGTTATTTGGAGGTCAGGTTGGAGGTATATTTTCTTATGTGTCATCAACATAGAATGTGGGTGCACAGAATGTTGGCATCACATCTGGAAGTAGCATAAACTCATACTATGGGAGTTCAGTTTAACACAACTATTGGAACACAAGGTAGTGCATCCTCTAGTCTGGTACCTACTATAGGAGGAGGATCATGAGGATCAAGTGGCTCAAGATCTAGTGGATCTGGTGGTTCTAGAGGTGGAGGAAACAAGGAGTTAATACAGGTTCTGGATCTGGTGGACACGGTCTACACCAACCCCAAAAAATTATATGGAGATGTCTCTTCATCTCCTAGAATAAAGAGGAATAGAAGATGTAGCTGAGCACATGCATATGTGTGAGATACTATGGCGCATGAAGGGGATTACAGCTCCAAAGCATAAGGAAAGTCAATTTGTAACTACATTGCAAGGGCATGCACATAGTTGGTATAGGAAATATGATTCAAACTAGACTTGTGTAGACTATACCATGTTGTGTGATGCTTTCTTAGCAGAGTTTCATATACCTGAGTTTGAGTAGAAGAGCATTAGCATGTTGAAGGACATCAAGTAGGGCATGACTGATATTGTTCAGGAGTATGATTCATGATTCAAAACCCTTTTATCAAAGTTATCTTATGACATTCACCTGATTCAACATGCTCAATGGTTCATTGGAGGATTGATCATGCCTTTCAGAAGGGCAATCTCACACAATACGTATGCAGATCCACGTGAGGCACTTGAAGTATCTCTACGCACTGAGGTAGTTGGGAGTGTAGACACAGGAGTCAGCCCATTCTTGGAATCTTAGATTGTAGCTATGGAAAAATAGTTAGAGAAATTATCAACTAATTCAGCACATGAGATGTGTAGTGGAATTTGGTGTACAGATTATGAAGTAGAAGGACATACTAAGGATAGTTTTCCTCATAAATTGGTGTGCACCATGTTGTTGGATTGTGAGATTTGTCACTTGGATCATGATTCAAGTAGGTTCCCATTGTTGCAACACACGATAAGGAAGAATGTGTCTTGTTACTGCAAGATTTGCAAGTCTACCACTCATGATACTGAGAATTATAGGTTGATTGATCAGATTCATGATGTCATTGATACTGGTGTACATCAGACTAGTGTTGTAAATAATTCTAAGGAATAAGGTGAGCATCATGAGCATAATCACAATGAAGGGTACTCTGATGGAGGCCAAGGTATAGGTCAAGGTTACCGTGGAGGATTTAGAGGCCAAGGTCACGGTGGTAGTGGAAGGAGTGAATTTCCACATGAGGAACATGTTATACATGAGGATCCCCTAATCACTACAGGTGTGAATGCCCTCAGAATATTATTTGTTCTTTTTGCGGAAAGAACCATAACTATGAAGAATGTATAGACTTGTATGAACACTTAAGTAAGAAGCAAAAGAAGGAAAAGGGCATGTGGGAATGGTTAGAGTATAGTGCACGTATGGAAGATCAGTGGATGCCAAAGTTAGTGCCTGATCTTGAATTAGTACCTGTGAAGATCACTACATGAGCTGAGGTTGCGCGTGCTAGGGAAGTACCAAAGCAGAAGCTTGTTATTACAAAGGAGGAGGTACTGCATGCAAAGTATCTAGACCCTATGCATCATAAGGAAGTTTATCAAGAAACCATGGAAGTTATTAGGAATTTGCAGGGTGAGATGCAAAGTTTGAAAGAATAGTCACAGAAGTTGTAACAAAAGAAAACAATTGAGCTTCCTCAGAAGGAATTTTGATGATCTACAGGAGGTTTGTAAGATGTTGTGACAAGAAAACATCATTCCTTTATTGGGGGAATGGTTAAGGGAAAATACTCCACACATTAGAGTTGAGCACGAAAGACAAATTTTACATGCTAACCTACCTCCTCATAGTCTGGATTATGACAAGGAGATCACTTTGAATGTAATTGTTGATGGATGGTTGTTAAGTAATATTTTGATTGATACAAGTGTAGAAGCGAATGTACTCACTTTGGATGCATGGATTCAGATGGGGAGACCACCATTGCAGCCATCTTATAATGTGTTGTTTATGGAAAATAGGACTAAAGCACACCCATTGGAGTTTTGAAGGATGCTAGTATTACTATTCAAGGGGACAAGTTTACTAGGGATTTTGAGGTCTTGGTGCTTGCAGAGAAGACAATTTTCCTTCACTACTTGGGTCACCCTTGGTGTTATACAAACAACGTTGATTTGTCACTTCAATAAAGGTTATATAAGTTTTGAGAACAAGGAAGAGTACATCATCATTCCTTTGGTAGATGGAAAAGTTTGCACCTTATGTAGAGCCTTTAAATGAGGAGGATTTGAACCTAATTTATGTGTGCACCATTAGGGATCCTAAAGTACTTGAGCCATCAAAGGAAGGAGTTATCCAATGGGATGATGCATAGTCCATGAGTGATACTACAAGTGTTGCATATGATAACTGGGCACATGTCACTTATGAAATGGTTGGACGCGAGGTGAGAAGTACAGTTACACATGTAAGTAGGCACATTGTGTTAGGAATTTGGGTAGTAACTAGGTACCAAGGTACACTGGTGAAGGAAATCCTGAAGTGTTCCTGTGCATTACGGAATTTCAGTGGAAAAATCAAGTGGAAAGAAGGAATATGCTAGTTTATACTCTATATGGGATAGTAACACATTGGTGGATGGTTCACAGGGATAATCATTTGAATGGAAGAGGTGAGGATCACCTTCTCTGCAATATTTCTCCAGCAGCAATGTGCCTACCAAGATATGTGAATTTCATGGGAAGGATGCTCAACACCATGTTTAATAGTGTGAGAGACTCTTGAAATAGGGGTAGGAGGCCTTACCACCTTTGCTATGGGTGAATCAATTCTATTATACCTTGTAAGGGTGTGCATGCACATGGTATGTCTATGCCGAGTTAAATAGAGAAACAACAAACTAAAAGGAACTCACTAGAGGTATGATTTAGACCTTTAACTACTTTTTCACTAAACCCCTAGTGAATGAAGTGTTATAGGTTATGAAGTCTTGACTATGGGAGATAGTGCAAAGGCTGAGGAACTTATTCAAGAGTTACTAGGTGAGTCAGACCTAGAGGCATGCTTTGAAGAAGAAGAGATAGATGCATAACAACTTGGGTGTGCCTGCCTAGAAAGAGAAAAGGGAAAGATGGTCTACATCATTGATGATGAAGAAGTGGAGAATCTGGATGTTGAGCATATAGAGGGTATGCACAAGGTCTTAGACAATGTAGATGAGAAGGCACACACTTACCATGAACCTATGAAAACTAAGAAGGTCAACATTGGGATAGATGTTGAACCTAAGGAGGCCATCATCGGAGATTATTGGTCTGAATCTAAAGTTACTAAAATCACTAAGCTGTTGCATGAATTTCAAGACTTGTTCCCAAGAGGCTACCATGAATGGAAAGGGGTACATGAATCTTTGGGAGAGATGAGAATAAAGCTAAAGGAAGGTGTGTGCCCAGTTAGGAAGAGGCCTTATAGGATGAATCCTAACCTATGTATTAAAGTTAAAGAAGAAATTCATAAGATGCTGAAGGCTAGAATCATTGATCCCATAGAGGAATTGGAATGGGTTAGCCCTATGGTGATCAATATAAATAAATATGGAAGAATAATAATTTGTGTGGATTATAGGGAGTTGAATGTTGCATGTGTAATAATAGATCATTTTCCCACACCTTTTACTGAAGAAATCTTGGAAGGAATTAGGGCACGAGATCTACTCCTTCATTGATGGATTTTCTAGATATCATCAGGTAAGGATAGCTAAAGAGGATCAGGAAAAGAAAACTTTCACCACTGAGTGGGGAAGTTTTGTATACATGGTTATTCCATTTGGATTGAAGAATGCACCTATAGTATTTTCACGCATTTTTGTTCAAGCATTCCAAGATTTTATTCATAAGTTCTTGCATGTTTACTTGGATGATTGGACAATGTATGAGCTAGTGAAATATCACCGTGATAATCTAAGACTTATTTTTAAGAGTTGTCAGAAGTTGAGCATCTCCTTGAACATTAAGAAGTATGTTTTCTCTACACCTTTTGGAACTTTGCTAAGGACACATCATCTATAAGGAAGGCTTGTTAGTAAATCCTACTAAGGTTGTTATTATTTTGGTCTTAGAGGAACCTACTAACACAAGTGAGGTGCACATTCTTGGGGAACACAAGGATATTACAGGACTTTTATTAAAGGATATGCTAATATTTTTGCACCCTTAGAAGAGTTATTAAAGAGTAAAGGAAAATTCCATTGGGGTGAACCGCAACAATGCGCATTTGAGACATTGAAGGAAAGGCTTACTACGACACCTATTATATGCTTTCCTTCATGGACCAAACCTTTTCATGTGCATGTGGATGGCTCTGGCATGGTCATTAGTGTATTTTTAGCCCATCCTAGAGAAGGTATTATTGATCATCCTATTTATTTTGCAAGTAGGAATTTGACACCAACTGAACAAAACTATACAACTATAGAGTGCAGGCTTTGTCATTGATCTATGTGCTACATAAGTTTAGATAATACTTACTGGAAACATCATTTATATTCTCTACAGATCACATGGCATTGAAGTACTTGGTGAACAAGCCCATTTTACAGGGGCACATATGCCATTGGATTTTGTTATTCTAGGATTTTTATTTTACGGTGGTGGTTAAGCCATGAAAGAGAAATTCTGGACTAGATCACTTATCAAGGACTAATTCAGGCGAGGACAAGGCAGAGCATTGAGGACACAATGTCGGATGCATAGTTGTTCATATTAAACTGCACACCCTCTGACTTAGAAGATATTGTTGCCTTTTTGTGAACAGGTGTGGTGTTTTAAGGAATGAAGAGTCTGTAAAAGAAACAACTTGATATGTGTCACACCTTATATGTTGATCAATGGATACTTATACAAACTAGGTTCCAGGATGAAGTTTTGCGCTGATGTGTACTTGAACATGAGCATGAAGTTATTATGGAGGAGGCTCATGGTGGTATTACAGAAGGAAATTATGTAGGTGATGCCACTGTGTTCAAGATTTTATTGGTTAGTTTATGGTGGGAAACACTATATAATGATTACAAAGAATATTATTGTAAGGCATGTGATCATTGTCAGTGCCTTGGAAATCTTGGGCATAAAGATGAAATGCCTTTAAGGCCTATTGCTAGTGCATAACCTTTCGAGAAGTGGGAAATTGACTTTTTGGGTCCTATTTCCCCACCTATGTGTAGGATTAGGTCACGCTACATTATAACTTTTACAGATTACCTTACAAGGTGGGAAGAAGTAAGCACCTACAAAGGATTGCACGATAATTGCAATAGCAAGGTTTATGTGGGAAACCATTATCAACAAGTATGGATGTATTTCGAGTTTGACAAGTGATAGGGGTACTCATTTCCTTATTGAGACCATTAGGATACTCTTGGAAAAATTTATGGTTACACACCATAAAAAAACACCCTATCACCCTCAGGATAATGGAACTAATGAGGCTTTCAACAAATATTGAGCCACACATTGACTAAAATTTGTGATGTTGGAAGGAAATACTAGGATGATAAAGTCTCTATTTTACTTTGGGCATACAAGAAAACCTACAAGAGGTTGAATAAGGCCACACCCTTTCAGTTGGTGTTTGGCATGGAGGTTGTTCTACCAGTGCGAATTCATATTACCTTCTCTATGTATTGTGTGCACAGGAAGGTTTGGCTAATGAGAAAGCACTAGAAGAACATATAGAAAAAATAATGCAGTTGGATGAAAGGTGTGCTATAGCATGATGGAGTCAAAAGATAGAAAAGGCCAAGTAGAAGGCATGGCATGATAGGCATATTAAGGATAAGAAGCTTGAAGTTGGACATATGGTTCTTCTGTATGATTCAAAGTTCTTGTGCCACCCTGAAAAGCTTAAAGTGCATTGGTTAGGACCGTATATTGTGACTTACATACTTGATTCAGGCACTTTCCAGTTAGAGGTGTTGGATGGGACACGGTTGCCCAGTTACTTCAACAGGAGTAGGCTGAAGCCCTACTATAAATAATTATTATTGGTGTTTGTAATAAGGTATTATTTCCATTTAGATTAGGTTTCCTTTAATGCATTTCCTTTATATGTGTTTCCTTTCATCATTGTTATTCTTTGTCAATTTAGTTTAGTGTTTTGTGTAATAAGTGTGCTTGCTTGCCAGAAGCTGGTTAATTTTTAGTGAATTCATGCACAAAGGACCGTTCATACCCTTAGTGTGGGGTGGATTATATACAGGATATTTGGATTAGATTGAGATTTAACTTTTCTCTGAAGAATGGGTATGCATAGAAAAATATTGTGAAGGTGTGTGAAGTGAAGGTGTGGATAGAGAAATATTTCTCATGAATGAAAACCACACATGGATGTATGCACAATATAACATGAGGTAGGCTACAACAATTGGGAACTACTTAGTGGAAGGAGTAGTGGATAGGTACTTGGGCACATGAAGGCACACGAAAGGAGGTCTATGTGGCAAGGAGTAGTAGGCACGTAGAAGGTTATGAGTGTGGCATGCATAAAACTTAACACTGAAAGAGGAAAGAAATGCACAATTTAATGCTAAGTATGGTGGTAGGTGGAGAGAAATAAATGTGGAGGAATTTTCAAAAAATATATAGGGCTGTGTTTTGAACTCATTTTCACCTTTGCAATCAAGATTATTTGAGTGAGTTGAAGTCAAGTGAGCTAGTAAGCAAGTTGTGAAGTGTGAAGAGTTGCGAACCAGTCGGATTTATCATATTTATGCACGGCATTGTTTTGCATTCCATTGGAGAAGGTGTTTGAGTGACACAGATGTGTGTGGGGAATAACATTGAAAGTTAGGGTTTGATCATTGAGCTAGGGCATGCAGAATTGAGATAGGGCATGTGGGTTTGAGTTATAGAGTTTAAATTAACTACAAGAACACACTTGTATCAGTTATATGGAACCTAAGTCAGCAACTGGAGCATCTACAAGGGAAAGAACACTGTGGGGACACTTGAAGATGAAGAATATACTTTCCCCTTTACAGAAGAAGAGGAAGAAGAGGAAAAAGTGAAGGAAGATAATGGAGTATCTGAGCATGGTCAAAGGAAGTAGCCCACTATTGGAGAAAAGAGAGAGTTTGAGGTGACCCCTCCATTACAGAAAGATGATGAAGTGTTGGAGAAAATTGATGTGGAGATAGATGTAGAATAGACTATTAAGGAACCTCAGTTTAAAAGAGTGTGAAGAAGAATAGGGACTCAGAGTGTGGGAACATCAAAACCCCTTAGGAGGCCACATAGGACTTCACCTATGAAGGTAGAGCCAGAAAAAAAAAGAAAAGGTGCAAGTACATTCCTAGGAAGGATGATGAGGTAGATAAATCTGGTGACAACGCGCCAAAGACTACAATATAGACTGAGGATACAAAAGAGATGAAGAATAATGAAGAGGATTTGAAGGAAACAAAGGTAGAAACATATCAGGGATAATATGTAGACACACCTCATACCACATAAATAGGTGAAGATCTAGTACTAGATTCAGGACAGAATATCCATAAAGGTAAGCACTCAAGAAAAGGAAAGGAAGAAGAAATATATGAAACACCAATAGTTGGGTATATTAATGACCCATCCAATATAATACATGTGAGGTTCCAAAGCACTTTGGAACCCAAAGACATTTATGGCTAGGAGCTGATGGATGCAGGCATGGAAACTATGCGCACACAAGTAATCATCTTAGAGCATGCAAACTCATATGGATGAGCCTGACTTCAACGTGTGTTAATAATCATGTGTTTCATGAAGAATGAAGAAGGAACCCCATTCCTACCATTTGACTATCAAGCCCCTTGTCATATCAGATGAGTAGGTAAGCAACACATTAACTAAGGTATTTGTAGAAGTTACACGTAGGAATATTGATAAAGTGGCAACCATAAGAGAGTTTTTGGATGATAAGAAGGATAAGGATACTAAGATAAAACTCCTGACAAAAGAAAAATAGACATCTAAGGTGACGATGCATTCAATACTTGGTATGGAAGAATAAATTAGGGATGAGATGTTAAAAAAGAGGCCAGATTTAGACGACAAATTCACATAGGAGTTTCTATCTGCTTTACACTATCTACACACTTTATTTCATATAATTCTGGATGAAGGGACCGCAATAAATTCAAAACCCAAGGATGATGTGGAACATAAAGCAAAGGCCAAGGCCACAATTGTGTGAAAAATTACAAGTTATGAATCCATTTTACAGAATTTGAAGGATGAATTAAAGACAGAAAATTTGGCATTGAATATGTGCAGGGCCCCAAATGTAATAATAAGGAAAAGGACTTTGGAAGAGGAAGATGAATTCCTTCAGGCAACGAAGAATGAAGCACTTGGGCATGTGGAGAGACTCACACTGGTAGAATAAAAGCATGATGCTCTTGCATCTGCCTAAGTCCCTCAAAAGGAAATAATTAAGGATATTAGGAAACTCATCATGCGCTAGATGGATGTACTGGACAAGATGATCTTAAGCATGGCTAATGTTCTCAGGGTCCTACAGAATGAAGGTGAGAACATAACACTTGATGAAATGGAAGTAGTTCTTGTATACATTCTAGACAAGACAAATAAAGCACTAACTGACTAGAATGAGCTTAAAGAAATGATCAATAATGAATATCGAGAATTAATTTTACCTACAAAAGTATAGAGGGATCAAACATTCTTTTATTCTTTTGTACAATCATTTTTTTCCTTATTCTTTATTCACGATGAGTTGGATTACCCGTTGTCAGGGATCGAAATGAATTAGTGTGGGGTAATGTTGGGTTGTTAGAATATAGCCTAAGTATGTAAATCATATAAGGATTGGGTGCGTGGGCATAGGGTGCGTAAGTGCATGCATAAAAATATAGTGAAATAAGGTGCGCACAGGAAAGCAAGAAGTCAGAACTTAGCCTTTTTGTAGTATGGGGTAAATTTTAGACATGGAGTGAAGAGAATTTTTATAGAAGACTTGAAGAACATGCAAGGAATATTTTGGATAAGTAGAAGGTCAAGCGCCATGCATAGTTCTGGAGCTATTAATAGGATTATAATGTTGTTGTATTACTAGATAATCTATTAATAATGAGCTTGCATGTTTTTGTTTTATATCGTGTAAAGCCACATGAATCTTATGAGCATATATCCTATTATTGAAAGGTGCATAAGAGGTGAAGGGAAAGTCTCCACTACCTATACATATGTATTTATTTGCACGGTTTAGATGATCCATGTTTTGTTAGAGTTATGTTATTAATTTATGGGCGCATGACTTATGATGACAATATTATGTATGTATGAAGCTTCTGTATTCTAAATCAATTATTATAATGGATCTTTGTGGTTGGATATTGATTATTGACATATCTGTTAATGATTCTTGCATGGTAAAGTTAATATTAATTCTGGTATGAGTTAACCTTGTTTATGATTGAGATCTAGATCTAGTTTATGCATTGTAATATATTTAATTATCTATTATGGATCTGGAATATATGTATAATCATGCTAACTTCTAGAACAAGTTGACATAATAGAGGAACCTGGAACCCTTGCATGCTTTGAGTGAGTGCTTAGTTCTGTCTGAGAAATGTACCATCACGTACCTTGGGCTATTGGTGATAAAATCTAGGCTACAACATTCATCACTTAAGTGACCAACTTTAAGTGTTAGGCCAATTTCTCCATTCACACTTTCAATCTATCCCCTCTCTATGTTGAGCCTCACCCTTGGAACACTTTTTAACCTCTACTTCACCTTTGAACCTGGTGTAAAAAATTGTGCCACCAAGGAAACACCCAATATCTCGTCACTCATAACCTCACACTTTCTCCCTAGGCCATGTTTTCACTCACCTCACTCTTCACCCTTGTCCCCCTTCTCATGATGACTTTCTCCCTTGGCACATTTTCACCATGATGTCTATAAATTTTCACCTCATTTCCCCTTAAAAAATGTGGTAAGGGACATGAGATATTCTTGGGCCCATTTATTTACCCCTAACTCAGCCTTAAGGGTTATGAAAAAGTTTCAAAGGTGGTGTTGTCACCAAATCACTACACTCCTTGAATGGCCAGAATGTTGTAAGGAAATTCAGTGTGATTGGGACACATGGGATCACCTCTCAAGCTATGGGACTTGGGCTCGAGGTGAACCTCTGGAGAATGCCGGCTTCCTCTTCCTAAACTAAACACAACACTACTTCTAGTGTAATAAAATGGCTATATAATCCTAGGCTAACATTTTCATGAGATTTAGGGAAAGATATTTACAAAAATGAAACCTATACTAGGGATGGTGATGCACCAAATAAAGGGTGTTTGATCTCTGGAAGGGTTAATGTGGGTAGGATTTTTGTATCATTTTGGACAACTTGGATAAAAAACTACCACAGAAGAGAGATGTTCCTTCATCAGAAGATAACAATTACCAATCTCCTAGTAAAGAAGGATCATTGAAAGGGTGAATAAGCACCACAACTTACATGCAATACTTCACTCACTTGATAAGCACATAAATCCATGAAACCTACAATGAAACCAAAACTTGCACTGTGCACCTGAAAACATGAGAGAGGCAAATAGAAGCAAAAAAATCATGCATAGATCACAAAAAATAATTTCTCATTACTTTAAGAACTTGCATAGTGCATCATTACATCAGTGAAAAGGGCATAGGTTGCCATTACAATTTTAGAAGAAAGGCTTGAAAGCCTACAAATCACGTCATATTATTGTGAAGAGAGGGGAAGCTTGGAATTGTCTAACTTGTCCAAATTGTATGACCTGTTGGAACCTACTTGTTAGAACCCTTTGGAATGAACTTCCATTTTACATTCATAGAAGAAATTTAGAGAGAGGAGAGAAGGAGTCATAAATTCCCCTTCCTAAATGGAAGGTACATGATGTATCATTTATTGCATTTGGTTGAACCACTTGAGAAAGTTCCATCATGCATCATTAATGCCTGTTGACATAGTCTTCTTAATTGATTAAAATAATATTTAAATAATAGTAAATAAATATTATTATTAAAATATTTAGATAAAAAATACTAAAGTAATTGAATTTTGGTGGGCCCCTTGTTACCTGGTTTGAGCTGATGGGGAAAATAATGAAGAAGGCCAAAAAGGACCCAACTCGGTGGTTGGCTTGTCGAGCCAACTCACCGAGTTGGGGCCCAGAGCTCAAAACATGAGCTCTCCACCATCACGAGCTCTACACAATCCATATTTCCATATGTATGGCACGGGACCTTCTTCAGTGGGCTCCCAACCTGAGCTCACCTCCTACAGCTTCCAATGTAACCGAACTCCCATCACGAGCTCCACGTTGAGCTAACCCACAACGACTCCCTTCATCTGACAGATGCCAAGCTCCTTGGATGAGTTCCATGACTACACCTTACTCCATGACTACCTTCAACTCATTCTAACTCCTCAAAATCTCCTCACCGTGACTGGTTCCCTCGACACATAGACATACTCTACAACACCCTGTCAAGCTATGTTCATCGTGATCACTTGAGCTCAGCAATAGCTCCACTTGGATCAGCTGGGGAGGATTTCTTCATGTCATCAATATGAGATTTCATCCTTCGATCCATTCCACTGTGACAAGCCGAGATCCTGTAGAGACAAAGGCCTCATCGATCTCACTCACCATGACCGCATTCTTGGATCATGTCACATGGTTCTACCACGTGATGCATTGCTTTGAGGAGATATGAATGATCTCAATGTCAAAGCTTGATTCACCATCTCCAAGATCTCTTCTAATATAGATGTTGAGCTAAAATATAGATGCCTCATTCATCATTTTAATGCTGAGAAGATCCAACCCTCACTGAGCTTTCCTCTATCAACTCTGGATCGCCCTTCACATTCTATGCGGATCCAACAACTGACATTATTTTGACCTACCAACTTGATGAACCTCCTGGCATGTTAGCAAACAATCCCACCTCAGCATCAGACTCGGGCCCTCCAACTGTGACCTTTGTGACAAACTCGGACCTCCTAGACACTGACCACTTTTAGCTTCTGATCCCCAAAAATCTGAAACTGAATTTCAGAGTTTTGGGCTTCAGATTGTAACTTGACTCTGAACGTAGCCCAAAATATTTGAAATTCCAAAATGAATTATCTATCCGAAATGACTCTTGCTGACCAAACTCGAATCATCTTCCTCTGGATCATTGCAAGCTTCATCTTGGGAGGCTTCTCAACAAGTCATTCACGAACCTACCTATTCTAACACGACAATTGGGCTTTCGTTCCATTATGCCTTCTACCAACTTGTGATCATGCTTTCGAGCTCTGTGACTTGAGCTATACATTACTTGTATCAAATCGGCAAAACCACTTCTCACAAACTCCACTTTTATATCCTGTGATGATCCCATGTAGGTTCTTATGTTTAGAGATTCAAGGTGAGACAAATCTTCCTTAGAACAGGATTGAAACACTCAATTTTCATCGTGCCCCTCCAAGATGAGCTAACTTAACAAATTTTCTTCTTCCCTCAGCCTAGCTTTTTGAGCTGAGCCAAAAACTAGGCTTTATGATATCCTTTCCTATCCCCAATCCTCCACATCTCTTACATATGCACCAAGCTTTCATCCAGCTCCGTTCTCAAGTTGCACATTACTCCACGACCTGAGCCACATTCACATTCACCGTAACATGATTCATGATCTGCTTACCTGTATCTTGGTCCAATCTTATTACCATTCCCAACTCTGAAAATGAGCTCTCCACCAAGCTCTTCCACAAACCCACATTATCCACGGCTTGACTTAGCTCGGTCACCAAGATCATTTTTCCTTTTGTGAATGAGACCGTCTACGCCGAGTGAAACCCACCCTCAAGCTCACTCAATTTCCTATCACCGAAGTCAATCATGGATGCTCGACAAGTTGTAATTGTCATACCAGGAATATCCTTTAGCTCATTCTTCTACCATATGACTTGAGCTACGAATCTCCCAACTAAGCCCTTCCACGGATCTATATCTTCATATGACTTCGAGCTAACACTTGCTGACTAGACCTATCTCCCAAATCGAGTTCATTTTTTCTCGATTGGTTCAGCTTGGAGGACTTACCGAAACACTCAGAATTTTGGCCAACTGTCTCACCTGCACCTGTGTCATATGTCACCCGAAGTCGACTCGGGCTTCATTCACGTGCCACTTAGGACTCAGCTCTGAGTTATGGTAACAAAACCTGTCAAATTCAATCCCAAGATCTGCCTTAACTCCACTGTAGTGAGCTATGTTCCATGATCCACCAATGAACTTGAACTATAAGCCGAGTTGTCACCTCATTTCGGGTTTGTTCTTTGCATTCCTTGATAAAACTCGGGCTGTGGTACTTTAGGGACTCATTGATTGTTCCTATCTCAATCAAGATCTTCCTCAAGATCCATGAGGTTGAGTAACCCCCTTTTAAAACAACTCACCCTCAACTACTAAAATGTTAAGCAAATACAGTGCCAAAGTTGGAAGTCCCTCTAAGGCATCATGAAATCAAGGGGTGGCTAATTGGTTTTCCTAATCTGCGTTAAGGGATGAATATTAAACCATACTTAGTCATTTTTTAAGATAATTTTTCAATCTCTCATCCCTCCATTTTCTATTGTAATGAGGTCATTCTAAAAATTGCACCAGGAATCCCCATGCCCAAAACCACAAAATTACTCATATCTCACTCTTTTTCGATCCATTTCCTCTCAAATTTTGCATGTGCACTCCAATTGTGAATACCTTTGAGATGATCCAAACCTCATCTCCATTGACCCTCTAAGTTTTTTACAGCACCCCCTTGAATATTTTAGTGAAAATAGTTTCCTTTCTAGATTCATAGAAATATGTAGGCTAAAAACACTTGAAAATTAGAGATCACATTGAAATTCTTAATTAAATGAGACAATTTTCATCCCAATCAAACAACCAAAATGCATAATTCTATTTTTAGTAAGTTGAAATCTAATCCTTTCTAAGAATAGTAAGTTTGGTAATGAATAAGAAATCATCCTATAACCCTTTGTGTAATTCAAAAGTCTGGGACTCCAAAACTGAAAAAATTGTGAAAATTGGATAAATTATGAAAGTAAGGGTGAGGTGTGACTTACTAACAATAGTAATTTCTCTGATCACATAAAAATTTCACACACACCTTCATATCCTCATTCCCTTACTATGCTTAGTAACCATGAAGATCAAATACACTTCGTACGAGTCAATTTCAACCCTATCTATGATAATATCCACTTGTGGGGGAAAATGATGTAGCCCATTTGGATCTAGAAGAGATGAGGAATCAAATGAAAAATGAAGTAAGAGAGATCCAGTAGGAAGATATAGTTTTCAGTGGGATTTTTAGAGCAAGAGGCCACCCACTTTTAGTCCATATCACTGAGTTTGTTCTTGGATTGTTCCAAACATTATGACCCTTCATCCGAGACAATCACTGTCGATGACAACTCATTGCTAACAGTCCTGACTCCAAAGGGGGTTTCAAGTTTCCTGTAAATTCCAACTCAAAGAAACATGGTGATCATCAAAAATTAATTTTTAACCCAACAATGTCTTAGGATAGACTCTTATTTATAAGGGATTGCAGTTAGCTCCTGGTTGAAACTTGGGAGGAAACCATCAAGGCTACCAAAGTCACTATTAAGGAGTGAGTTTCCAAGAATCCTACTTAGATGCCATTGTCTTACTGATTAGAGTAATGGGAGAGGAAAACACCAAGGAATTATAAGAATGGATGGACCAGTTTATGCTGAAAATCATGGAGTGAACTCAAATGATAGATTGGGATCAGATCATCTGTGACAATCTCCACCAGTAATTAATGTAACTATTCACCACCAAGAGATTCATTATGACCTCATATCTAATGTATCCCCTCATATACACTAATTTACCATACTAAGGATTATCTACTGGTTTAGTTGCAAGAATGTCCCTCAGAGAGCCCATGCCTTTAAGAAGTATAAAACAAATCACCTTCAAGGAAAGTAATGCTCATTTCACACGATTGAATGATGCATTCACCATGTTCATCATCCAAATCCTCGAAGGAGATCCTAAAATAAAAATCTCTTTTCAAGAAGTGGAGTTGAATTAAGAGGTGTGGGTATTATTTCACATAGTTTCATACTTTCACCTACATTAGGGTGAGTGGCTTTGATCTTGCTCAACTCATATTACCAAAGTATCCTAGTGATGAGATCATCTATATTGGAGCTCTACAAGAAAATTTCTCAAGTGCATATCAAATGTAAGGTTCGAAGAATAAGCTTATCTCATTCCCTATCTCACTCAGTTTCTTCTCCTATAAGAGTAAAGCAGACACCATGAAAATCAAGACCTCCCTAGCTTCATTTCATCTATGTGCATATGTCCCTAGGCCTAACTTTGACATATGGACAGAAATTGAGTCTTTCCATGTTCTAGGATTGCATCACATTCCCCAATTGGAATACTATTGGGTAAATTATGTGGATGAACTTGAGGTTAGGAAAAGGGAATACATAAGGATGACCATGGAATAGATGGAAGCATTCAAGTTTGACTGGTTCATTGGATAAGTCCAAGAAGATGGTTCCAAGTTTTTTGATCTAGAGTACTAGGAAATGAATTTATCCCCCTTCCTCCTCCCTCATAGAGAATTAATGAAGATGGAGATATCAAGGAGTAGAATAATTTTTTCATCAAAATATTGAGGGAATTTTTTAGAAGAAATAAGTCCTATAGTAGGGAATAAGGTGCCACTTTAATCCTACCTAGACAACTATCACACTAACCATCTCTCAAGGATCCTGAGAGAGTTATTCTGGTTTTATCCATTCTGAGAGGACCTATAAGAGGAAGGTGGTGGAAATAAAGAGAATTTTTTTTTCACCTCCCATAGAGTCTCATAATAAATGTAAGGTTAGGGAGGAACAAGTTGAATTATTAGAACAAAGATAAGATTGACACTTCCCCATCTCCTAAAAATGCATCAAGTGGAGCCAAGTGTCTCATTTAAGGCACTTGAGTAAGCTCATAATGAGTAGAAATTTATCTCACAATAGGTACTCTATATCCTTGAAATATTTTCCACACCATTGGATCCATTCCCATGTATCTGTTACTCACTCGATGAAGAATCAAGAATGGTGTAATAAGTTGCAATGATAAACTTCGAGGCCATCTCTAAGTATATGAAATCCAAGAAGTCAATGTAAGCACAAAAAACATCGAGATTCTACACCGAGGCTTCCAAATCTTAGTTTATGGAAGTTTCAAGACCCAAGGTGGATAAACCATTAGAGTAAATGACCCCCAATGACTATTATATGACCATAGTATCACTTGGTTAGGCTAGGCATGAAGGCGACTCTCATCTTTTCGAGGAGTATTCAACTTGGGTAATGAAGCAGAATGAAGAATTAGAATGAACCATCAAGCAATTGGAGGAACATGTGAGGATATTTTCTTCATATGTGTAGTCATTCCTAGATCCAAGATCATCTTCCTTGCCTACAGTTGAGATAGTCTCCCCCATTAGAAGCTTTGACCCATAGTCCCTCAAATAAGCCCAAGGATTCACAGTGCAAGGGAGCGTAAATGACATGTGGGTGGGGAAAATCATTAAAAGGGGAAATGTTCTTTTTCTTGATTTCCTCTCCCTATTCCACTTCATTTTAGGTATTATCTCAAGAATCAAAGGCACCAAGGTGGAAATGGAGAGAAAATATCATATGGGATAGTTTTTTCCCATTGACCTCTGAAATGGGGAGTCTTGAATCCTCATTCTTGATAAGAAAAAATGTGTTCATGACTCCAGTCGAGAACTTCTCCCCTATTTGGTTCTACACCATGGGTACAAGGTATGAATTAAAAAAAAGATACTTTATTCAGAGATTGAAGTGGTTGTTGAATCAGAGAAACATTGACAGAAAGAACACAAGATTAGTTACACTAGGCTAGGGAAAATGCATACCATATTTATAGGCGCAAATAGATAGGAAGAATACGCGTGCAGAGGGAAAGTTTCAAATTTAAGGACTTAGCCATTTTTAAGCATGAAGGTATATTTTTAGAGGATGGTTCATGCAGAGCATACAATCAAACATCAACAGAGAAGTGCACACCACACAGTGTCTATTTTTGGAGGATCAAATACAAAGTGCTTTTGCATTAAGACAGGCTAAGAATAGGATTTTGCAATAGAGTTAACTGACAGAATGGTCTATAGATAACACACTTGTATATGTAGTTATTCTTGTAAAGATAGCACATGGCTATTAATAGCATATGACCTATTTTTTGGGATGGATAAGTGGTGAAGGGAAAGTCCCCCCATTAAAACTTATATATATGTAGTAAAATGTGTAGTAGAGAGGAGTAGTAGATGTATGACATATAGAGATCATATACAAAGATATGTGTAAGTGTGTGGATGATTATATTAGACCCTATGCACGCATAGGCCATAATTGCCATTATTGTAAGGAGCTTCTATGTAATTGTTATTTTTAAGCTTGAGAATCAACAAGTAACTCTTCTGCGTACCCGACCTCCCGAGGTCGTGCCGAGACAGCCGGTGTGGGTAGAATGTGCAGGCAAACTAGTTAGGCAGTCTAATGTCTTCGACACGCACTAATGGTATTTGCGAATCTAAGGCAAAGAAGGCCCTTCTAACTTGGACTGGTGTGATAGATCGATCAGCGAGGATGACTGCTCGAAGGCTCCAATCAATATCGAGCTCTGGCGTGATTCGATCTATGGGTTGTGGGATGCGTGGAAAATGACCCGGGATGGTTTCGTGTATTTCTCCTGATAGGGTCATATGGTGAATATAGTCAACTCTATGGACGATTCTCTGGCCTAGTCCAAAATTCTCTAGCTTCGTTAGCTGTTGTGTCTAGTAGGGATAACTGTTGAATGATGAGAGGTGGAATCGGAGTAGACTGAAATACTAATTTACGTAGGCCAGTGTCTATGTCTAATTCTCTTATGGATTCGTTAGGCTGTGGGATCTGTGGATCACAACCATAGACTCTTGGTTGTTGCGGTCCCGTTATGGTCATACGGGAGATCAAGTTCTGATCCCTAGTATCCAGTAGTCGTAAGCTTTTTCAGCTTCTATGTTTAGAACCAACAGTTGTGCGATCTTCTCAGAATACCTTACAGGTGTTATCGCAACTTGGATTCTTAAGCTGGTATCTATATCTACTAGGGTGTCTCCAGCGTCTGGCTGTGGAACTAAAGGATCACACCCGAATGTTTGTTCTCTTTCGAGCCCTTCTACAGTCATGTGGGTATTTTCTAGGGTAATCTGTAGTTTGGCTGATTTGACCAAAACAGATGTGCTTGGTCGTCTTCGATGTTTAACCCTCTCAACTGTGCCCTGATCTGTTGGAAGTCTGTTGTTGTTTGGAAGACTTGTATCCTAAGGTTTTGGTCAATGTCAGTTATTGCCACTACGGTATTGGGCTGGGGCACAATTGGCTCGAAAATGTATTCCCTGGGCTCCCTAGGTCCCGTAATTGTCATGCAAAAGCAGTAATGAAACAAACTATAATAAAGTAAAATCTAAGTGCACTTCTAGCATATATAATTTCTTTTTGTATTTTCTGGCAATTTATAAGAAAGCAGCTATTTAAAATATTTAGAATTGACAACTAAACTAACAACGTAAAACAAACAAAATAGCCGAGTGTAGCTATTTGTCTGTGCGATTTCGTATATCTATTCTAAACAACGAAATAACTAATCTATCTGCAAGATTCTCGATCCTACCTCAGAAGTGAGGAATGAATCATAGTTTCTCAGAAACTATCAATCCCCACAACCTCCCTGGCAATATCGAGAATAGAAATAACTGAAATAAAGTGATTAACTACTTTATTTGATAAGTTCTAACTAAAACTTTGAAAGATGGAACCTGGATTTCGCAGAACAGTGGCGAATCCGACGGTGTGTGTGTTCTTGTCCCCTCAGTATGATCTCTTCGTTCTTTGTGCTCACGTGAATCCAGAAAAGCGTGGAATGCTTGCATCAACAGGAATAGATATTTGGATCAATGGACAGCCTTCAGAATGCAGACAGAATAGAATGCGGATAGGAGAGGGATAGCGCAAGAGTACAGAGCTTGGCCTATGCAATTCCTAGCGGGGTCTACTGCGAATCATGCAACAAAAGCGTCCAGAACCTGAAACTAGTCTGTATGAAGAGCAAAACCTGCAACTTTAATGGCTGCCTAGACTATTCTACTCCAAAACAATAATACTGTTTGCACAAGTTGGATCTGTGGCTTACCAACAGCAACACAAAGCTAAAACAAACCTGCAACAAACTATGCTACCAATCCTAAGCAAACTAAAGGGACACAGCACTGAAAACATGAAAGTTGGAGTGAAAATGGTGGCCCAAATAATGTTTGCACTTGCACAAGTTGGATATGTGGCTTACCAGCTGCAACACAATACTAACCAAAGCACTCAATGAGAAAACTAAGAATCCTAAGCAAAGGAAAACTAAAACTGCTGTAACAAGAAATTCAAAAGCAAACTTCAGAAGTTGGAGCAAAATTCAGAGCAAAACTCAGAGGCCATTTGCATGTGCACAAACCATGCATTTATAGGAATCCAAACATCCAAAAATCAAATCCAAACTGAACTCCTAAACATTAAACAAAAGAAAAACACTATTCCAGGGGACCAAAAACATTAATGCATGCTCAAGTCGGCAAGAAAAGCTGGTGAGTCGTGATATTTCACACGGGTCGCGTCAAAAGAGCGTTCTGGAAAACGCGCACAGGACCGCCGCCCTTTAGGGCGGCGGTTACAGGACCGCCGCCCTGTTCAGGGCGGCGGTCACGAGACCGCCGCCCTTCAGGGCGGCGGTTTCGTCTGAAGACCAAAAAGCCAAGAAAAGAGGGAAAAATAGGGAAAACAAAGCACGCGGGGGCTAAGCGGGGCATGCGGGATGTTAACGCATATCTGTAAAGCTTTTCTGGATCCCGAACACCTTGCGAAGAGACCTGTATCATCATTGGGGCACTTATTACACCGTTCCGCAGTACAGTACCTTACAATTTTGGGTACGTACATATTGCCCCCTCGGAGAAGCATTTTAGCCATGAAGAGACATAAAACGGTGGGTTCGAGTATGGCCGTCCCGAAATGGGAAGTTAGAAGTTATACCTTACACGCCCGTGTGTTGAAATGACGCCATCCAAAATTCCCGCTACCTGCAAAATGAAAAGAGAACTCAAGTGCAGATAGATACAATAATTTGGAAAATAAACGCTAAAATAATAGGGGAAGAGGACGTACCATTAGTGCGAGGATAGAAACTTACCTCCGTCGGCGCTCCGAACCTGTGAAAAAGATATTTTAAAACGAATCGGGGCGTTATATATATGAAAGTGGGCCCATTTTCCTATTCATTTGCGCGAGTCGATTTGGTAGATTTTGAGCTCTGGGACCCACGGTGACGGTTTCTCACGCGAGTAGAGTCAAAACGTCAGCAGTGAGATAGAGATCATGCCTCCACGTGCGGAACGCCACCCCGCGAGATCACAGGTTGGTTTTCTTCAATTTTGTGTTTTTCCCCCTTCTGATTTGAAATGTTAAATTCTTTGCAATGGGGGGGTTATTTTCGAAAATGTTTGGTTTAAAGGGTCCATCTAGGGGGGGCGCCTACTGGGTAGGCCCCATTTTTGATTAAAATAGTCATTTTTTGCATTTTTTGGGCTTTTTAAGCCCAAAAACCCGCGCGGGTTTTCGGACCGCGACCGCCGCCCTGGACAGGGCGGCGGTTACACGACCGCCGCCCTGTACAGGGCGGCGGTCACGAGACCGCCGCCTTTAAGGCGGCGGTTACAAAACCGCCCCCCTGCTCAGGGCGGCGGTTCTGAACAGAATGCAAAAGAACCTATTTTGAAAGCTTGTACTTGTATTTTTAGCATTTGTACGTGTTTTTATGCTTCTCTTGATATTGTTTAGATACTAACTTACTCTTCTTTGTGTGTTTTTGGGTGTATGCAGGCAAAAGAGGAGTACATTAGATGGAGCCGGGAGAGAGAGTGTGACTGGCTGCCCGGGGTATTGGATGCCCTCTCAGCAGATGAGGAGGACACATTGCAGAGGGCCGGCATATTGCGTATATCGCGTGTGCCCCACGTTGCTCCATCCAGTCACATTCTTTGTGACCTATTTTCATATTGGGATGCAGATCGGAACACCTTCCGACTGCCAGGGGTCCGTGGTGAGTGGACCATCACTTTGGAGGATGTTTACCGCATCCTGGGGGTCCCGATCATTGGGAGGAGACTCACACTAGAGACAGCTGGTTCCAGGGCACAGATAGCTCAGTGGGCTGGTTATATGGGGGATGCAGCCATTTCTACGGGGCCGAAGAAGGGAGTGCGAGTCAGATCCATTCCTTCTTTGCCCATCCCTATCTTTCGACAGGCTATTATGGGGATCCTTGCCTCGAGACTCATCGGGGACAAGGGAGGGGACACCTTATTATACTGTTGGGGCCCCATCATTGCACAGATAGAGGGACATGGCCGGAAATACGCCTGGGGCGCGGACATTTTGGGGACCACCTACCATGACTTATACAGGGTGGTCCGATTGCAGGGACAGTCCTTGAGCCACCCCACTCTAGTCATGAGTTGGGTGTATGAGCGCTTCATTCCGTATGGCAGAGGCGTGGAGGTGGCAGATCCCGGGGCGGTGAGGGCAGCCCGATGGTCAGATATGTCAGTGCTCAGAGCACCTCACCAGCCAGTAGCCACCCTTACCACGGCAGACATGGAGGCTACACCGTACCAGCTTATGGCCGGTATATGGGGAGAGGAGACCACGACATTGGTCTCCTGCTCCATCACAGGGCAGCTTATCGATCGTGTGGGACGGGTAGAGGTACATCCCTTCAGCAGGGTTCCTCAGCAGTTTGGCCTCCCATACGCGGCTATGCTTCCTCCAGTAGCACCTGTTTATAGATCAGTCCGAGAGGCTAGAGGGGGGCCTAGAGGCCGTGGTTGGACAGTGGTTACCCCTGGCATTCCTATTACAGCCAGGGGGATAGTTCGGGCCAGAGGGAGAGCTGGTGCGCCTCAGGCACCATTACTTCAGATTGCTGCAGGTCCTGCTCATAGCAGTGACGACCCCATAGATATTGACTCCGATTCTGAGGAGCACACAGAGGGAGGGTCAGAGGAGCAGACGGACGAGAGCGATCCTGAGTGGCATGATACTCAGGACATTCTGCGGGCAGAGAGGGAGGAGGAGAGTGCAGAGAGAGAGACCGTGGCTTCTGAGGAGCCACTCTCCCGAGGCCATGGTGGAGATGATGAGTCCGTTGCGGGGCGCCATGTTGCCCCAACTACAGGAGCAGCCCCTCAGTCAGCAGCGGCATCAGCAGCAGGTGCTGGCCCTGGCGACCCATCTTGGAGGCCTGGTGATCCGAGTAAGTTATCCTCTCCTCCTTTCAATGCTTGTTTGTTTTAGGATTTGTCTTTGAATGTTAACTCTCCTTATATTTGTATTGTGTACACTTTAACCTCTTGCCTAGTTCCTAATTCGTTTTTCTTTCTTTGCTTTGCAGAGACTGTTGATGAGTGGCGGGATCTAATCCGTAGGGTTTGCGTCGATTCTCTGATGATCCCTATGGATAAGACCCGTGCGGAGTTATCTGTGGATGCCGGGAGCCCTCAGCAGCCGGCAGGCACACTGACGTCTTCGCTCCCGTTTGGCATGTGGCCAAGATGGTGTCAACTCTCCGTACAGAGTTGGCAGGCTATAGGACAGCCGAGCGTCTTATGAGGAGCCGCTCTCATGGCGAGACTACGACTGCCCCTAGGGACCCCGAGCCCTCCGTCCATTCAGAGCGCCAGCGTAGCCGGAGTCCTAGGCGAGGGCGCGCACCTTCAGCGGGATCGCGCAGGGGTTGAGAGGCCACTTGGCTTTCTGTATTTGTATTTAGATTCTTTTGTGTATTACGGGCTCTTTGAGCGTTTTGACCATGCCTAGTGCATGATGGCATTGTATATAAACTTTGATTATTTATATATATGCGTCGGTTTTGGATCAAAACTTGTCATTTGTATTCTACTTTCTTTATTTCCAACTGCTTCGTGTATACTATGATGTATGTATTATATGCTTTCTAGAATGTATGCAATGGAAAACAGATGATGCAAATGTTTGCTTTCTTTTTGTGTTTCATGATGCTGATACATGATTTTGTAGATATATTGTGATCTTAAATCTTAGTTTCTGTGAGCAATTTGGATACCTCATGATTTGTTTTGGCAAAGTGATGAAAATAATCAGTATGATGAACAGATTAACTTGCCCCACTCCTAACTCCACGCAACTAGTAAGATGCGAGGGCTCATCACCAAGAGCCAAGAAGGGCGCAAGTTATGGAATATGGTGAAGTGATAGTGATGAAAGACAGACGAAGCTTTGGTGGAACCAAATGAAAACTACAAGCTTATTCTACCTGAATGACTTCATAGTTTTGGATGCAACTTGCTTTGCGGTTTATCCAGACTTAGACCCGTAGATGGCCACATAGTAGACAAAATCTGGGTTTTTAGGATTTTTAACTCTCTTGGAATTTTTGAACATCTGATTCATTCGTTATTGACTCAAAGTTTGAATTGATTGTTTATGACCTTTTAACATTTACTTTGTTTAGAGGACCCCCTACACTTTGCCCCATGCTACCTGTAAGAAGCATGGGTTTATCACCGTGGGCAAGGCATAGGCGAGTAAGGGCATTTCCATCCTTTCCCAACCCTACGTCACTAGTAAGAGACGCAAGCTCATCACCGAAGGTTGGTGGGGCAAGGAAATGTGTAAAAATAAAATTTTCTGTTTAATCACTTCTTGACTTGTCTATTTGAGTAAAATGTCAGTATATGCTTATTTTCCAAAGAGATGTGTATATGGGATAGATGTGACACCATGAAGCTTCTAGAACAGACCATAGGCAAGACACCTATCCTAAGAAGAAATCAAAGCGAGAACGAACTTGCAGATCTTGGTATGGTTACCGTTAGGACTTCGTCATGTCTGATTTTGTTTGATAAAAGATTCTGAGTTGATTGATGATATCGAAGACGGAGAAGTATGATTAAAGAACTTTATGCCAGAAACATCACGAGTTTGAAATAATTGCTTTGAGAATAGATTCCCTGATCACAATTTGTGTAAGAACAAGTGGACAAAATGATCCTAATTTATATGAAAATGCAATGTAGATAGTTATATAGGTAGCGTTAGCTGCTTACGCGTAGAAACGCTTGAGGTGGAGAGAATTGACTGTTTCGCCAAACTCCTCACCTTCTAGCGTGCATAAGAGGTATGCACCATTTCCGTAGTCCTTTGTGACTCGGTACGGGCCCAACCATTTGGGCCGGAATTTCCTTCCTTCGCCGGTCTTCTTGTCGATCCGGCTGTCTAACCTTAGAACTAGGTCACCTTCGTATATGTCACGTTCATAGACCTTCTTGTTGTACTGCCGGCACATCCGGTCGGCATAGACTCTATGTCGTTGTTCAGCATCTAACCTAGCTTCATCCAGGCTTTCTAATTGAGAAAGACGTGCTTCTCTGTAAGCGTCTTCATCCATGGATGGTAATGGGAAGTCGTCCTTAGGACACGCTTTGTTGATGTCTCGGAAATCTATGCAAATGCGTATCTTTCCATTCTTCTTGAGAACGGGAACGATGTTGGATACCCATTGGGAGTAGTCAACTGGCTTGATGAATCCTACCTGAAGGAGTTTTATTACCTCCTCTTTTACCATGAGGGCTACTTTGGGCTTCATGGGTCTTGATTTTTGTTTAATTGGCTTTGCATCTGATCTAGTGACGAGGTTGTGTACCGCAATGTGGGGTGCGACTCCTGTCATCTCTTTGTAATTAAATGCAAATGCCTTTTGATGTTCTTTGAGAACCTGAGTATGTATTTCCACTTCCTCTGGGGTTAACGAAGAACCTAACTTTAAAATTCTTGGTTCATCTTCCGTTCCGATATTGACATCGATTGTTTCTTCAATTAAAGAGGCATTACCCTCTTCGAACTCAGGTGGTGCCGGAGGTAGATCTATATCATCCCCGTTTTCCACCACATATATATTAGGTTCTTTTTGTGAGGGAAGATTCATTACGGGATTTCCGAAGTAGGAAGATGAATGCGGGATCAGAGATAAATATAGCGTGTGATAGGAGAGATGTAGTGCTGCAAAGGCATTTAAGTAATCCAAAGTAGCCGCATCATTTCCAACATGGTCTAGGACGGTAGATTCACTTCCGTTTGAAAGAGGATCCATCATTGTTTTTATTAATGGTTCGTTACGAATGGATACCGTGAAATGAGTATCTTCTAGCTCATTGTTTGGAGTAAAACGTGATGCTGAGGTTGCTATTGAATCGGCGAGAAGATTTTTTTCTCGCGGGATTGCTTCAATGGATATGAAGTTGAACGCCTTGCTTAAATCTAATACAGCGTTTTTGTAAAGTTGCAAGTGTTCGGCTTTAGTTTCATATACCTCTGAAACTTGGTTTGCCACTAATTGCGAGTCTCCTAAAACTCTGATATTATCAATACCAATTCTTTTGGCTAAGGTAAGGCCAAGGAGGAGGGCTTCGTACTCAGCGCTGTTGTTTGTGCATTCAAAGTTTAATTTAAAAGAGAATGGGAGGACCTTCTCTTCGGGCGAGGTAAGAATTATACCTGCCCCCGCTCCATAACGGCATTTAGCTCCATCGAAATGGAGAGTCCAATACTTAGCCGGGAGTATGGATGTAGGTGTATCTGCTGTGTTTGCACACTCTACTTCTACCATACAGAGATCTTCTGCTGGCAAGGAACCAACACCTAGGGAAAATCCGATACCTACTGAATCGAATGGTAAGAACATTGGTGAATCTTGTTCTATCAACTCAACGATCTTTGCAGTAGTCCCTAATGATACTATTTCTTTAGTTTTACCTTTAGGGGTTGGAATTGTTTTGGCTATGTTGGTAGTTTCAAGATCCGTCGTAGGTATCAACTTTTCCTCTGGCTTTGGGTCAGAGGGTTTGTTAAGTTGGTTTGTTGGAAGTTCGAATTCTGAGTGTATACCTGGTCTTTTCTTTAAATCAGCTAGGTGTACGTCAAACGGCTTTGGATCACCTTTGGCTACAAATACCTTTCCCAGATGCAGGAATCTTACTTCTTGAAATAGCGTGGAAGGGATTGCCTTCATTCGATGTATCCAGGGCCGGCCGAGGATCATATTATAGTTAGTTTCCCGATCTATAATATAAAACTCAGTCAGGATTGTTTTAGGTCCTAAGGTGACCGGTAGTATTATAGTTCCTATCGATGTGGCTTTAAGGCTATCGTAGCCTCTCAAGGTATTTCGTGTAGTAGAACAGTTTGTTTCTCCATATCCCAATTTTTGGAGAAAAGAGAAAGGGACTATGTTAACTGCAGCCCCGTCATCAACCATTGCCCGTTTTACATAGTTATTATAAACTTGTACTTGCAAGTGTAGGGCTGGATCGCCTCGGCGTGCGATCTCAGCATCTGTAGGCATTTTACTTATTTCGAATATGAATTCAACATCCCTATCCGCCTGTCCCGGTGGATAAACATCAAAGTCTATATGATTTACTTGCGCTTCCGGTGGTGGAGTGATACTAACTAAATGACCCAAACCTAACGCCTCTAAAAGAGCAGCCCTGTGAGCAGGGGAATTCTTTAGTAAATCAAGGAATGAAATATGCGAGAAGGTTTTTGTTAGATCATTAATTAGATCGTAAGCACCCATAGGTTTTGCTACGGTTTGCTGGATGTTATCTGTTTCCGGCAGGTGGCTTGGACTTGGTTGAGAGAAATACTCTCGTGTTCTCGTAATTGCTTCAACGGGTAATTCGGAGTCTAACTCTACTAATCCAACTACCTTAGGTCGTGGTTGACTTCCTAGTTGTGGCGCGACTAACGGATTTAGCGAGGTTGAGGCCTCGTGATCGTTGTTTCCTGTTATTGCACCTTTGTTTGTTCCAGTTGGTTTCAACCTATCGCTATCATGATTTGGGAGTGGATCATTAAAGATCTTGAGAGGGGCATTCTGAGGGGAAACTGCCCCTGCGAAGGTATTTGCCGTTGGTGACGTAGGATCTGCTAAGAACATATCCATAAAAAATTGTTTTTGTTCATTTGGCAAGCGTTGCATGAATTTGTTGTAATCACGACACGTTCTAGTGTCATGACCCCGAATTTTATGGAAACCACAATAAGAATTGGGGTTGTAATTCCCGTTTTGTTGGTTTGGTGTGTATTGTGGCCTAAAATTCCGATCAAACTGTTGCCTATTAGGACTAAAGTTTTGTTGTTTCTGGTTTTGACTTTGGTTTTGATAACCAAAGGAGTTTTGGCTTGGTCCTTGTATGGGATTTCGCCGTTGTTGTTGTTGTGGATTATTAAAATCCACCGTATTGATCGTCGGGGTAAAATTGTTGTTTCTTTGGTTGTTTGTTTGTGACGGAGTATTAACGACATTTACCCTCTTGGGCTGGTCAGTTACCCCATCTGTTGTTACCCCACGATTTTTGTTAAGGATTTTGGGTCCTTGATTGACGCTTGTGGTGGTTGTAGTATTTTGAGTAGAGGTGATTAACCTCCCGTTTGCTCCATACGTCTTACGGCCACTATCTATCGCTGCTTGATCAATTCGCAGAGCGCTCTCAAGTACCTCGTCATAAGTCCTTAGTGGGAACTTCTGGACTTCTTCCTTCACTTCTCTGCTAAGAGAATGAAGGAATAAATCGCATAGCTCCATCTGATCCATGTTTGGAGCGCTTGCCGAGGAATAAAGGACTGTGCGCCACCTTTGGATGAAATGGGCGACAGACTCGTTATGTTCTTGCTTGATGTGCAAGAACTCCCTGATTCCTGTCCTTAATAGTTTGTTCATGTCGAAGGCTTTGATGAACTCAGACACGAGTTGTTTGAATGAATGTATGGAAGCTTCGGGTATTCTGTAATACCAATCGAGGGCAATGCCTTCCAGCGTTTTGGGGAATATTTTAGCAACAACCCCATCCCATGGGAGTAGTTCACGAATGGCTGTAGCGTAAGCTTTGATATGCGCATTCGGATCTCCTTCTCCTTTGTATTTGGGCAAATCGGGAAGAGGCCTTGGAAGCATAACGCTTCGTATGGCGAAATCTAAGGGCTCCTTTAAATATTCTGAATAAGTCCCTATCGCATACGTCTCAACCATTGATGGTGCCTGTTGAGGAGGCGGGTGGCGGAACGGGTTGTTGATATGGCGTAACATACGCGTTGGCAGGGGCATAAGGCAATCCCTGCGTTTGAGTAAACATGCCGGGGGATGAGTACATATCCCCTTGTGGTGATTTGGAGTACATGTTTAAGTACGAAGGTGTACTATCCAGGAATGGATTGCTCTGTACTGGACCAGGAGGAACAGTGCTAGCGATAGTGGGTCTAGTTGGCACTTGTTGTGAATATTGAGGAGTCATACCTAACGTGCCTACTCCTGTGAGGAGATCTACTTGGCTAGGATGGTGCGGAGGATTGGAACTCCCTGTTTGTATGATTCTCGAATTTTGACTTGCTTGGGCAAGTTCTAATCCTCTAACCTTTTCTATTAGAGTTGAAATGACTTCGTTCGGTGAAGCCACGATATCGTGCCTTGGTGGCGTTTGTTGTATAACATGGTGTTGTATAGGCATGTGATAGCCTGTCATGAACTGATTGCTATCCTGCCAAGTTTCTCTGAGAGTATTTTCCATACGTGATGGCATAGGGGAATTTTCTTGAGGAGAGAACTCGGGCTGTATCTGCAAAGTTCCTACAGGTGGGTACATGCCTTGAGAGCGTTGTTCACTCCTAGGATAACGTATTGAGTACTCGTCATCTAGAACTGAGTATGGATCTGATTGTCTACTAATAGGCGGTCTGAGTAATACCTGAGGAGATGAAGCAGACTCTCCAGTTAATGTCATATTGTTCGAGCCTGAAGGCTCTGTTTGTGTTTGAGCAAGTTGCTCCAACCCCTCTGTTTGGAAGGACGAGTTATATCTAGTCCTTGGTGTTTGTGTTGACAACTGATTAGTTGAATAGTTGTCGCCCCACATTGAGAGTGAGGGTGATGACTGCCTATTCTGTTGGGCGTAGTATGCCTCAAGACCCAAGAGGGGTCTGCCGTATGCATCGAATCCCGACATATTCGGGGGGTATATGAATACCCGCAGAATAATGGGAAGGAGCGAAGGTGATTTGGAGAAGATGAAACTTCTCAAAGAGAAGGTGAAAGAATTGTTTGTTTCACGTCGGGTTCACCAATTTTGTACGTCGGAAAAGTGACAGGCGAGCTTGAGAATCAACAAGTAACTCTTCTGCGTACCCGACCTCCCGAGGTCGTGCCGAGACAGCCGGTGTGGGTAGAATGTGCAGGCAAACTAGTTAGGCAGTCTAATGTCTTCGACACGCACTAATGGTATTTGCGAATCTAAGGCAAAGAAGGCCCTTCTAACTTGGACTGGTGTGATAGATCGATCAGCGAGGATGACTGCTCGAAGGCTCCAATCAATATCGAGCTCTGGCGTGATTCGATCTATGGGTTGTGGGATGCGTGGAAAATGACCCGGGATGGTTTCGTGTATTTCTCCTGATAGGGTCATATGGTGAATATAGTCAACTCTATGGACGATTCTCTGGCCTAGTCCAAAATTCTCTAGCTTCGTTGGCTATTGTGTCTAGTAGGGATAACTGTTGAATGATGAGAGGTGGAATCGGAGTAGACTGAAATACTAATTTACGTAGGCCAGTGTCTATGTCTAATTCTCTTATGGATTCGTTAGGCTGTGGGATCTGTGGATCACAACCATAGACTCTTGGTTGTTGCGGTCCCGTTATGGTCATACGGGAGATCAAGTTCTGATTCCTAGTATCCAGTAGTCGTAAGCTTTTTCAGCTTCTATGTTTAGAACCAACAGTTGTGCGATCTTCTCAGAATACCTTACAGGTGTTATCGCAACTTGGATTCTTAAGCTGGTATCTATATCTACTAGGGTGTCTCCAGCGTCTGGCTGTGGAACTAAAGGATCACACCCGAATGTTTGTTCTCTTTCGAGCCCTTCTACAGTCATGTGGGTATTTTCTAGGGTAATCTGTAGTTTGGCTGATTTGACCAAAACAGATGTGCTTGGTCGTCTTCGATGTTTAACCCTCTCAACTGTGCCCTGATCTGTTGGAAGTCTGTTGTTGTTTGGAAGACTTGTATCCTAAGGTTTTGGTCAATGTCAGTTATTGCCACTACGGTATTGGGCTGGGGCACAATTGGCTCGAAAATGTATTCCCTGGGCTCCCTAGGTCCCGTAATTGTCATGCAAAAGCAGTAATGAAACAAACTATAATAAAGTAAAATCTAAGTGCACTTCTAGCATATATAATTTCTTTTTGTATTTTCTGGCAATTTATAAGAAAGCAGCTATTTAAAATATTTAGAATTGACAACTAAACTAACAACGTAAAACAAACAAAATAGCCGAGTGTAGCTATTTGTCTGTGCAATTTCGTATATCTATTCTAAACAACGAAATAACTAATCTATCTGCAAGATTCTCGATCCTACCTCAGAAGTGAGGAATGAATCATAGTTTCTCAGAAACTATCAATCCCCACAACCTCCCTGGCAATATCGAGAATAGAAATAACTGAAATAAAGTGATTAACTACTTTATTTGATAAGTTCTAACTAAAACTTTGAAAGATGGAACCTGGATTTCGCAGAACAGTGGCGAATCCGACGGTGTGTGTGTTCTTGTCCCCTCAGTATGATCTCTTCGTTCTTTGTGCTCACGTGAATCCAGAAAAGCGTGGAATGCTTGCATCAACAGGAATAGATATTTGGATCAATGGACAGCCTTCAGAATGCAGACAGAATAGAATGCGGATAGGAGAGGGATAGCGCAAGAGTACAGAGCTTGGCCTATGCAATTCCTAGCGGGGTCTACTGCGAATCATGCAACAAAAGCGTCCAGAACCTGAAACTAGTCTGTATGAAGAGCAAAACCTGCAACTTTAATGGCTGCCTAGACTATTCTACTCCAAAACAATAATACTGTTTGCACAAGTTGGATCTGTGGCTTACCAACAGCAACACAAAGCTAAAACAAACCTGCAACAAACTATGCTACCAATCCTAAGCAAACTAAAGGGACACAGCACTGAAAACATGAAAGTTGGAGTGAAAATGGTGGCCCAAATAATGTTTGCACTTGCACAAGTTGGATATGTGGCTTACCAGCTGCAACACAATACTAACCAAAGCACTCAATGAGAAAACTAAGAATCCTAAGCAAAGGAAAACTAAAACTGCTGTAACAAGAAATTCAAAAGCAAACTAGCAAATTCAAAAGCAAACTTTGGAGCAAAATTCAGAGGCCATTTGCATGTGCACAAACCATGCATTTATAGGAATCCAAACATCCAAAAATCAAATCCAAACTGAACTCCTAAACATTAAACAAAAGAAAAACACTATTCCAGGGGACCAAAAACATTAATGCATGCTCAAGTCGGCAAGAAAAGCTGGTGAGTCGTGATATTTCACGCGGGTCGCGTCAAAAGAGCGTTCTGGAAAACGTGCACAGGACCGCCACCCTGCTCAGGGCGGCAGTTACAGGACCGCCGCCCTGGTCAGGGCGGCGGTTTCGTCACTGAAGACCAAAAAGCCAAGAAAAGAGGGAAAAATAGGGAAAACAAAGCACGCGGGGGCTAAGCGGGGCATGCGGGATGTTAACGCATATCTGTAAAGCTTTTCTGGATCCCGAACACCTTGCGAAGAGACCTGTATCATCATTGGGGCACTTATTACATCGTTCCGCAGTACAGTACCTTACAATTTTGGGTCAATCATGTTTCTACTCTTGGGATTCCCTCGGTTGACATAATTCAAAGATTCTAAGGAAATAAATACATGCTGATTCTTATTTTCAACATTTAAATTTTGTGTTAGCAGAAAATCAAAATGATAAAAGTTATAAGGAATTTAGATTTGACAGTGAAGGAATCTTGGAAATATGAATGTATTAACGTACCTTTGGGATAATGACTTTAAAGAAAATTTCCTGAAATAATTTCATGATGCTCCTTATTCTGGACATCCAAGAGTGAAAAAGCATTATCGGTTGATATAAAACAACAATTTTTGTAAAGGAATGAAGAAATACATGAGCTGTAAATTTCTCATTATTTTGAATTTCATCATGTTAAAGAAAACCCACATCATCCTATTGGTATGTTGTACCCTCACAACATTCCACATTACAAATGGCAAGTGATTAGCATGGATTTTGTGCAGGTTTTCCAATGTCTAAAAATAAACACAACATGATTCTAGTTTTTTTTGACAAGTTAACAGAAAGTATCCCACTTCATACTGGGTAATCTAAACTATGATTCACTTGTTCTTGCAAATAATTTTGTGCATGAAAAATTCACTTTCACAAAGTTTGCAAATATAATAACTTAATGATAGGAACCCAAGGACTGACCTCTCAGTTTTGGAAAAAATTTAAATTCATCTTTAGGAATTAAACTAAATTGCTCATTTCATAATAACTTGTATCATCTATAAATAGATGGTCAAATTGAGTGAGTTAACCAAGTTATGGAGGATATGCTCATGATGGATTGCATGGATCAGAAATACAAGTGGGAAGAATATCTTCCATACGGTGGAATTTTCTAATAACAACACTCATCATTCTTCACTGAAAATGTCACCATTTGAAGCATTTTATGGGAGAAAGTATAGAACACCCATAAATTAGAATAGTATTGAGGATAGAGAGATAGTGGGCCCTGATATGTTGACAAAAATGCATAAAATCAATTTAAACTCATCTGTGAATAAAGAACTGACTTGAAGAAGAAAGTTGGTAGATCACGCAAATCTGAAATGTGTTGACAAAAAGATTTGATTTTTGCAAAAGATAAATTTTCTTAATGGTTAATCCCAAAAAGAGAAATGAATTTGGAAATTTTTACAAAGTGAAACAAGATATGTTAACCATTTGAAATTCTTCAAATCATAATTCCAGTCTAACATTTACATAGTCAATTGGATGTTACCTCCTGCATGTCTATGATGCATGATGTTTTTCATATTTTTTAAGTTAAAAGAGTATGTTTGCAGATGTAGTGCATAAATCCTTATTTGGAACATTTTTTACAACATTTGGAGGATGCGGGATCCACCTATAATGGAGTCTGGTTGAACCTATTAGAGTGCTAAAAAATCAAAGATTTCAGATCAGATAAATCAAGATTCATCACTTAATATACATATTAAGGTCCAATAGGAAAAGCAATATTTGAATCAACTTGGGATAAGACTAGAGGAAGTTAAAAATTGTTTTCTTTTTTTGGAGAATGATAAAAACTTATATTTGAGGACCTGTTATGATATATTTATATTATTTCTTATTCTGGTATGACTGAAGATTTTACTATATCAAATTGAACCCATAGTACTGACTGTTTGGAAAAATTGGATGATTTTAAGGTTGTTGTCAATAAAGTCTGAATACTAATAAACTGGAAATATGTAAAATTACATTTTTTGATTGAAAATATGGATTTGATTATTCTTAGCATCTGGTGTTATCATCTATTTTTGATCAATTTTTTTCTATTAATGAGTTTTAATCATTTCAGTATGATGATTCGTTAAGGGCAACCCTAAAGAGGGACACCCCACCTTTTCATTCTATGTTGTCACAAAATAATGCTATGCCTATATAAAATGATTGTCCAGTGAATGCAAAAGGATATATATAGTTATAGTCATCATTGTTTACATTTATAGATACATCTTTTAAAGGATTATACTTTATGCGTAGTTGTTTGCCCGACATCATAACCATGCTCGTCGTCATGCATTCATGGCCTCTCTCGCTTGACTTTTCAATGTGTATAAATTCATTTTTGGTTGTACTTGTTTTGGATGATTTTTGTTACCTTGTTGCTGTGTGTGATGATTTTGTATTAATGACAAAATATTATGTTTTTGCACTTGCAGATAATTTGTCTTTTGAAGTAATAATTGTTGGATGATCTGACTAATATTCTATGTTTTTTATGGAATTCATAGACCGTAAAAGCATTTAATGGTCTTGACATTGTTGTATTGGTGATGTTCTTGATCATCACTCAGGTAAATGTTACTTTCTTGAGTAACCTTCTTGTCAATGTTTAATAATGTCAAAAATATTTTGTTGGTGATTTACTCATTGGATCATGAGTTCAATCAAGATGGTTACAGTCTTCTCCTCAAGGTCTTAGGATAAGTTTGTTAAATATGGGTTTAATTGAACGAGATACTGATGTTGTTTTGTTATATTGATTGCAAGGTAAATGTTCCACAAGTTTGGGCCTTGGGGTCAAAATGATCTTGAAGTATACAAAGGGTAAGACCTAGCATTGATTAATTTGTTAGGGTTATATAACATGGAAAAATATAAAACGCAAGGGGAAATCCAGCAAGAATTTGTAGAATGCCCATGGCATTGTGGAATTTGATTCTCATGGAAGGATTTGAACTATGAAACAGACGTGGAGCTAGAGCATTGATGGAACTCCCCCATCTAGAAAAAGGATTGACAATTTCCCTTTGAATCACAGGAAGTGTAGCAACAAATATTTTGGATACTGGGTGCGCATCTCAATGGGAACCTGATAAAGTTTATCCCTTGCACCTTGGTTTTCTAGTATCTGTACAAATTTTGGTCAAAAGGAAATTTCATTTAGATTAAGTGAATGAGAGCACCAAGTCAACTTCAAAGCATGAGTTTATCAATGGCAGGGTCAGACAACTTCGTTATTCTTTTAAACATTTTCAGGGCACCAACTAGCTGCAGAATATTCAAAATTTGGGACTTCACCTCTGAACTGGAACTACTTCACAGGAGATTTAGGGGTCCAAGTATAGTACTACTATCAGGAGCACATGGGAGTACATCTACCGGTCCTATTCCAATTGTAGGTGGAGGATCATGAGGTATATGTGGTTCTAGTTCTAGTGGATCTGGTGGCTCTAGAGGAAGAGGAAACACAGGAGGTTCTAGATCAGGTGGGCAAGGCTCGAAGCAACCTCAAAATATTTATATGGAGATGTCTCTTCATCTCCCGGAGTATAGAGGTATAGAAGATGTTGGTGAACATGTACACATGTGTGAAATATTATGGCACGTGAAAGGTATCAAAAATTATGAGTAAGGTAAGTCAATTTGCTACTACATTACAGGGATGTGCACACAGCTGGTACCATGAAGTTTGACCCAGATCAAACTTGCGTGGATTATGCAGCATTGAAGGATGATTTCTTGAAAGAATTCTATATCCCAGAGTTTGAGCAGAAGAGTATAAGTGCGCTCAAAGATATCAAACAAGGTACTACTGAGAGTGTACGTGAGTATGATGCCCATTTAAAACACTTCTATCTAAGTTTTCTTATGATATTCACACAAGCCAACATGCACACTAGTTTGTTGGAGGATTGATTACACCATTTCAAAGGGCGTTGTCACATAAAAAATACATTGATCCACGTGAAGCATTGGAAGAAGCCCTTGCATGCTGAGGTAGTTGGGAGTATTGACACTGGCGTTAGCCCATTTTTAGAGGCACAAATAACAGCTATGGCAAAGAAGTTAGAGAAATTATCAGAAAATTCATCCCATGAAACGTGCTCAGGGATTTGGTGTACAAATTGTGAAGTGGAAGGTCACACCAAGGATAGTTTCCCTCACAGATCCATACGTTCATTGTTGTTAGACTGTGAGATCTGTCATTTGAATCATGATGACAACCAATGTCCTTTGTTACAGTGCGTGATAAGGAAGAACATATCCTGCTATTGTAAGATTTTCTGATCCACGACCCATGATACTAAAGATTGTAGGTTGATTGGTCAGATCCATGATGCTATAGATATTAGGGTACGACAGACAAGTGTAATAGATAATCCTAAGGGTAAGAATGAGCACCAGGATTGGGATCATAATCAAACGCGCTATGACAGGAATGAGGGGAGTTTTGAAGGAGGTCGTGGAAGAGGATGTGGATATCGTGGTGGATATGGAGGAAGAGGCCATGGTGGAGGAAGGAGTGAGTTCCCACGAGGAACGTGTTACACATTTGGGTCTCCAGATCACTATAGGTGTGAATGTCCTCAGAATATCACATGTTCTTTCTGTGGAAAGAATCATAGCTATGAGGAGTGCCCAGACTTGTATGAGCACCTGAGTAAACAACATAAGCAGGAGAACAAGGGTGCTAGGATGGTTAGAATCCAGCGCGTGGTGTAAAATTAGTGGATGCCCAAGTTAACACCATACCCTGAGGCACTAACAGTGAAGATTACCACACGAGCTGAAGTGGCACGCACAAAAGAGGCATTGCAACAGAAGCTGACAATCACTAGGGAGGAGGTTTTGCATGCTAGGTATCCAGATCCTGCTCATCAGAAGGAAGTCTATCAAGAGACCATGGAGGTCCTCAGGAATCTTCAAGGTGAGATACAATGTTTAAAATAGTAGGCAAGAAAGATGGAACAGAAGAAAGAAGAAGGAAAGGTCCCCTCTGATATTGATGAAATCAGAGAGGTATGTAAGATGTTGTGCCAGGAGAATATTATTCCATTGTTAGGAAATTGGTTGAAGGGGAACACTCCATGTGCAAGCACTGAGAATGAATGACAGATCCTTCATGTAAATCTTCCCCCTGATAGCATTGACTACGACAAGGAGATTACTCTGAATGTTGTTGTGGATGGATGGCTTTTGAGCAATATATTGATTGATACAGGTGCAGAAGTTAATGTTCTTACATTAGATGCATGGGTGCAAATGGGGAGACCCCCATTGCAGCCATCATCTAATGTGTTGTTTATGGCTAACAAGACTAAAGCCACTCCCATAGGAGTTTTAAAGGATGCATCTATAACAATACAAGGGGCCAAGTTCACTGGGGATTTTGAGGTACTGGCACTCACAGAAGTAGATAGTTTTCCAGCTTTTCTTGGGCGCCCTTGGTGTTATGCAAATAATGCTGACTTAAGGTTCAACAAAGGATACATCAAATTTGAAACAAGGAGGAAAGAGTTGTAATCCCTTTAATAGATGGAAAGTCTACACCATATGTTGAGCCTTTGAGTGAGGAGGACTTAAATAGAATATATGTGCGCATTATTCAGGACCCAGAGGTCAATGAGCCATCAAAGGAAGGAATTCTGTAGTGGGAAGATTCTCAATCTATTAGTGATACTACAAGTATTACATGTGATAATTGGGCTCATGGTACTTATGAACTAGTAGGGTGTGAAGTGAATAGCGCGGTTGCACGGAGAAAGGGATTTCTCTCTGTTAGATGTATAGGTAGATCAATACCCTGGTATACTGGGACAGAAGAAATTCCAATATTTTTGCAGTCCATGGAGGCACAATGGATAGACCAGGTTAAGAGAAGAGATATGTTAGCGTATACCTTGCGCGGGACAACAACGCACTGGTGGGTAGTTCACAGAGATAATCTTATGGAATGGAATGAGATCATAATCGCACTATCTACTAGGTTTTTCAGGAGTATTGCACCTACGCAAATTTTCACTTATCATGGTGATCAACCTGTTCAGCATCATATTCAGTAGTGTGAGAGACTCTGGATAGCGGGACATGAAGCATTACCACCTTCACTCTAGGTGCATAAATTATATTTCACTCTCCAAGGATGCACACACGCTTGGTATGTATATGCAGAACTACACAGAGAGACTGGAAATTGGAAAAATTTGATTACAGGAATGATCCAGACCTTTGACTACTTCTCAGCCAAACCTCAAGTAGAAGAGGCCTTAAAATTTGTCAAACGTTTAACTATGGGAGATAGTGCAAAGGTGGAAGAGCTCATTCAGGAACTATTTGGTGAGACAGAGTCGGGAGCACGATTCGAAGAAGGAGAATTAGACTCTATACTCCTTGAATGTGCTTGCCTTGAGAAATAAAAAGGAAAGATGGTTTACATAGTAGATGATGAGGAAGTTGAGAACCTAGATGTCGACCATTCACAAGGAGCGCACGAGGTCTTAGACAGTGCAGATAAAGATGCGCACGCATATCATGAACCACTGAAGACAAAGAAGGTAAATATTGGAATGGAGGCTGAGCATAAGGACGTCATAATTGGAGACTATTGGTCAGACTCAGAAGTGGAAAAGATTATTGAGTTGCTACAGGATTATCAGGACTTATTCCCTCAGGGATATCATGAACTTAAAGGTGTGCATGAATCACTAAGGGAAATGAGGATCAAGCTCAAAGAAGGTGTGCGCCTAGTTAGAAAGAGACCTTATAGAATGAATCCCAATTTACGTGAAAAGGTCAAGGAAGAGATTGATAAAATGTTGAAATATGGAATTATTCGACCCTTGGATGAGTCAGAATGGGTCAGCCCAATGGTGATCAGTATCAAGAAGGATGGTCGGATTCAAATCTGTGTGGATTACAGGGAGTTGAATGTTGCATGTGTCATAGACCCCTTTCCTACACCTTTCACTGAGGAAATACTGGAAGGAGTGGCAAGGCACGAAATATATTCATTTATAGATGGGTTTTCTGGGTATCATCAAGTTCAGATTGCCCAGGAAGATCAAGAAAAGACAACTTTTACTACCGAATGGGGCAATTTTGCCTATACTGTGATGCCTTTTGGACTGAAAAATGCACCTATTGTATTCTCACAGATAGTTGTTCAGGCATTCAAAGATTTTATTCACAACTTCTTGCAAGGTTTATCTAGATGATTGGACAGTATATGGGCTTATTAAGGATCACTGTGACAATCTATGCTTAATGTTTAAACGATGCAGACAGTTGAGTATCTCGTTGAACATCAAGAAGTGCATATTTGCTATGCCTTTTGGAATACTGTTAGGACACATAATCTGCAAGGAAGGGTTTGCTAGTTGATCCAGCTAAGGTTGCAGTCATTTTAGGCTTGAAAGTGCCTACCAGTCAGAGTGAGGTGCATGGATTCTTGGGTCACACATGATATTATAGAAAGTTCATAAAGGGGTATGCAAAATTTTCCACACCTTTGGAAGAGTTATTGAAAGGAAAAGGTACATTTTATTGGGGAGAACCACAACAACGCGCATTTGAGATATTAAAAGAGAAACTTACTACCGTGCCTATTCTGCATTTTCCTTCATGGGATCAACCATTTCATGTACATGTGGATGCCTCTGGCATGGCCATTGGCGTGGTGTTAGCTCAACCTGGAGAAGGTATTGTAGATCATCCTATCTTTTTTGCTAGTAGAAAGCTGACTCCTACTGAACAAAATTATACAACTACAGAGTGTGAAGCTTTGTCCATGATCTATGCATTACACAAGTTCAGACAGTATCTACTAGCTACACCATTTGTATTCTATACAGATCACATGGCATTAAAATATTTGGTGAAGAAGCCCATTTTACAGGGGCGCATATGCAGATGGGTACTCTTATTTCAAGAGTTTGATTTCACAGTTGTGGTCAAACTAGGGAAAAGTAATTCTAGACCAGACCACTTATCTAGAATACAGTCTGGAGAGGAAGCACAGATAATTAAAGAAACCATGCCAGATGCCCAATTATATAGGTTACAACATGCGCCATCAGAATTAGAAGACATTGTTGTCAAACTAAGGACTGGTGTAGCACCAGAAGGAATGAAGGCTTTGGAAAAGAAATAACTTGCTATACGCGCAACACACCTTTATGTTGATCAGTGGTGACCTATACAAGTTAGGAAGAGATGAAGTATTGCGCCGTTGTGTATTAGAGCATGAGTGCAAGGATATCATGGAGGAGGCTCATGGTGGTATTGCAAGTGGCCACTATGTAGGTGATGCAACTGCACGCAAGATCTTACTTGTTAGATTATGGTGGGAGACACTGTATAAGGATTGTAAGGCATATTGCAAGGCATGTGACCATTGTCAACATCTAGGAAAACTAGGGAAAAGAGATGAGATGCCTTTAAGACCTATTACTAGTGCAGAACCATTTGAGAAATGGGCTATTGACTTTGTAGGACCTATTTCACCAGCCACACGTAGGATATAATCACACTATATAATTACTTGCACAGATCACCTCACAAGGTGGGTAGAAGCAACACCTACATAGGACTGTACAGCAGCTACAACATCTAGGTTTCTATGGGAGAAATGTTCTTACAAGATATGGATGTCCTTTAAGTTTGAAAAGTGATAGGGGTACACACTTTTTGAATGAGACAATCAGGATCCTATTAGATGAGTTTATGGTTGCACACCATAAGACTACACCTTACCATCCTCAGGAAAATGGAACTGCTGAGGCTTTCAACAAGATTTTGAGCCAGACATTGAAAAAAATTTGTGATGTTGGAAGAAAGGATTGGGATGAAAAAGTGTCTGCTATTATTTGGGCATATAGAACAACTTATAAGAGATTGAATAAGGCCACACCGCTTTAGTTGGTGGTTGGCGTAGAGGCAGTTCTTCCTATAGAATTCATGTTACCTTCCTTGCGTATAGCGTGTGCTAGAGGTCTCGCTGATGAGAAAGCTTTGGAAGAGAGGATTGAACAAATGATTAAGCTGGATGAGTGATGAGCCATAGCACGGTGGAGTCAGAAGAAAGAAAAGGCCAGGTAGAAAGCATGGCATGATAGAAACATAAGGGATAAGAAGTTTGAGGTTGGGAAAATGGTACTTCTTTATGACTCCAAGTTCTTGCACCATCCCAGGAAAACTTACGGTACATTGGTTGGGGCCGTATGTCATCACTTACATACTTGAATCTGGTTCTTGCCAGTTAGAAGCACTTGATGGAACACATATACCCGGTTACTTTAACGGGAGTAGGTTGAAGCCCTACTATAAATAAGTCTTCTTGGTGTTTGTAATAAGGCAATATTTCCATTTAGATTAAGTTTTCTCTTCTGTATTTCCTTCATTGTCGCTATGATTTTTCAATTTAGTTTGTTCTTGTGTAATAAGTGCACTTGTGCGCATGAAGCTAATTACTCTTTGAAGCATGTTTATGCATAGAGGACTGCACATAATTTTAGTGTGGGGTGGTTGTTAATATCTAGGTATAATGTTGGTGGAATTGGAAGGTGGAAGGAATAAGCTGCTACAAGTGCTTTTCATGTCAAAATATTTCTTCTCAAAAGTGACCAAGGATGGAGATGAATGAAGAGATAATATAACACGAGGTAAGCGGTGACCATGATAACTACCATGAGAAGGTGCAGTGATGAGGTACTCAGGTGTAAGGAAGCACACTGAAGAGAAGTCTATGACTAGAGGGTAGGAAGGCACACTAGAAGGTTATAGCTGGGGTGTGAAGATGTACCGCATGGAACAAATGAATTTGGTCAATGAATGAGAGGATACTTGGTAGGTGAAGGAGCAATGAATGTGTCAAAAATTTGAAGATCTATATAAGGATGGGATGTAATTTCATTTTTACCGTTGTGATTGAGAGTATTTGAAAAGAGCTAAGTGTGAAGAGGCGAGTGATCGATTTGAGGTGCGAAGGGTGTGAAACCAGACGTGACAAATAGATCTGTGCGAAGAAGAAGCTTGTGTCCCTGGTGGTGAAGGGTTTGAGTGAAGCAAGATGAAAGAGAGGAGTGAGGGCATGTGATTTCACCTAGGGCACACTAAATTGAGCTAGGGTTTGATTCGTACATTGCAGAGTTGAAGAGGAGAGTGTGTATAGATGATTGCAAGGTAGAAATGGAACCCAAGAAAGCAACTGCAGCAGGAGCAAAGGGGAAAAAGAAGGTGGTCTTAGAAGAAGAGGAGATGGCTCCTGAAAGTAATTTTTCTGAGATGTAATATCCAGAGGGGGTCATAATAGGCCAGGAGTGGGACTCGCACATAAGGAAAAGTAAGGTGAGTGAGTACAACCACCAGACCAAAGAAAACAAGAAGGAACTTGATGCCTTGCTCAGAACAAGGATGAATAAACACATGATATAAGACATGCCAGTGTATGATGATGTAGGTGAGAAGCTCCTGAAAAGGGTTTGAGTTTACCAACTATATGAGCTCCCTTACTTTGGAAAATATGAGCCCTTGTACCAGTGGCTCATGAGAAGAGTACATGAGGATTTTTTCTACTTTGTAGGACGAAGAGTGAGAATTTCATCCACACTCATCTCCACGGTGACATGATTGAAGGGAACATGAGAGGATTAAAGAATGATTTAGTAGACAAGGCCATAATCTTGGAGACCAGAAAGGAGTTGGGATACTTGAAGGGTCCGCGTGGCATGGACATTGATAAACTGAAGAAGTATCTAGTTGTACAAGCAACAACACACCTAGTGACTAAACTAAATGACCAAGAAATATGGTCATAGGTAAACACCATGTGGCTGCATGTTGCGAAGATAATGTCTAAAGGGGTAGTATTCAACATTTCAGGCTATATTGCAGAGAAAATAGTCAAGGAAGTGCACACATGAGGAAAAATCAACTTTGGAGTTGTTCTATTGTCACTGGTGTTCATGGAGATCAGAGTACCAAATGGACCAAAGGAGAAGATATGGGAGTATCCCATGGAGAATAAGTAACCTGCTGAAAGGTTCAGCAAATACC
The DNA here is from genome assembly GCA_019776745.2 of Taxus chinensis. Taxonomy (NCBI): domain Eukaryota; kingdom Viridiplantae; phylum Streptophyta; class Pinopsida; order Cupressales; family Taxaceae; genus Taxus; species Taxus chinensis. Next base: position 32,038 of record JAHRHJ020003701.1, on the reverse strand, counting down.
TATGTGAAGGATCCATGACAGATCCAGTAAAACAAAGGGTGGAGAAATGGTATGATAGGCTCCATGCTTCCTTTGAAGAAGAGTGGCGCATCCCCAAGGACTTACCTTCAGTGGTGGGGAAACAAGTGCAATTTTCTATATACCAACACTTCTACATCGCGTGATTTGTAATGAAAGATGGAGCATGGAGCCCTTGGTGCAAGTTACCTTATGCCTTCACAGCAAGGTACTTTTAGGCATTCATTCACAGGTTCACAGACGCACGTCGGCTAACCTTTAACACAGACAAGGTAGACTGTGACTACCACACCTTAAGGAAGAAATATTTGTATCCAGGGTGAAACACGTATATCGAAAGGCTCATTTCAGATGTATAGAGCATTAAACCAAGTAAGTTTGGCTATGGGAGATATTGGGGTAGCACTGGTGTACCTTCCAGCTGAATCCCAAGATGGAAAATAACAAATATGTAGAAAATGAGTTCGCACTCCCACGGCCACCAAAGGGTAGACATACAATGGAAAACATACTGGCACAAAATCCCCCAGAAACAATTGAGGTAGAGGATGAAGAAGAGGAACATGAAGATAGTGGTGGCTTGGAGCATAGGAGGAGACAACCATCAGATAGAAAGAATCCACAACACGTGACCATGCCAACTCAAGGGAAGGAAGAGGAAGAGGATCCACAAGAAGTGTCGGGAGAGTGCCGGTTCAAGAAAGTATTCAGGAAAACAAGGACACAAGGTACTACTCCTCAATTGGTACAAAGATAACCTCACCTCTCTCCTCACAAGGAGACCACTGAACCAAGGAGGAGAAAACTAAAGTTAGATGCAAGAGGCAGAAGAATTGGAGGAAAGTGCGCACAGGATCTCCTACCCCACCTGAGCATGAAGATGAGCCACAAGACAGGGAGGAGGAACCTGAAAAAGGATGAGGAGATGAAGGATGGAGAAGAAGGAGAGAAGGAGGCATCAGAATTAACACATGAGACTGTTCAGGATAGTTGAAACACCTTCCTAACCTTGAAGCTCTGGTTCCTAAGGGGCCTAGATCAAAGAGGATGAGTGGAGAGCAACATATGCACCTACTCATGGGCTACGCTGAAGACACAGGGAAAATTGTTTGTGCCCGCTTCCAAAGCACTGTGGCACAAAAGAATTTATTTGGTTGGGAGCCGATGGACAAGGATATGGCGACCATGCGCATGAGGAAGTAAATTTCATGGTCAATGCATACCCATATGGATGAGTCTAATTTTGATGTGTGTGAAGAATCATGTGTATCAAGGTGATTAAAGAGAGCACCTCAAGCCAGACACATAACAGTCAAACCTATTGTTATGTCAGATGAACAAGTCAGCAATGCATTGGTGAAGGTCTCCACATAAGTTGCACGTAGAAACATGGATAAAGTTGCAACCATCAGGGCACTGTGAGAGGAACTTAAGACAAAGGATGCAGAGATCACACCTGACACAAGAGAAAGACTTGGAGAAGAAAAAGTATACTGCATTCATTAGCATGGCAGAGGCCATTGGAGATCATGTGCTAAAAGCGTGCCCGCATCTAGAATATAAGGTACCTGAGAAATTCCCCTCAACAATGCACTATGTCAATAACTTTGGTGGACTTGGTATTAGAAGATGAAACCATAAGAATGCCAACACCAAAGAATCCTAAAAAGAGGTGGAAAGAGAAAAGGCTGCAGTGCTCATAAATATTACGTCTTATGAAGGACTACTGCAACTACTACAAGATGAGCTAAAGAAGGCGGATCAAGCCTTGAACATATGCACAGATCCAGAAGGTGCTAATTAAAATAAAAACCTTAGAGGAAGATAATGAAGTCTAGAAAGTCATGAAGGATGATACCTTGGGCTGCGCAGAACGGTTAACTCTGGTAAAACAGAAGCATGAAGCCCTTACAGCAGCATATGAACCACACAAGGAATGATTGGATGAGCTTGGGAAACTCATCACATAATAAATGGATGTGTTGGAGGGAAGAATGAACGCAATGTCCAACATTTTCTTGGTCTTACAGAATGAGAAGGGTGAAGTTTCACAGGATGAGCTGGAGTCCATTGTTGTGGACATTCCAGAGAAGGCAGAGGAAGTGCTTTCTGAGTGGCAGGCCTTGGAGGCCCAAATAAAGGAGGAGTATCCCGAATTGATCCTTCAGATTGAAGCAGAAGAGGCTGCGGAATAAATTATTCTTTATTTGTAAAGATTGTTTCTTATTCTTTCTATTCAATATTCTTTACTTCATTTTTGGAGACAACCATTATCGGGGTGACAATGAACTTAGTGTGGGGTAATGTTGATCATAGAAACACTTGACAGAAAGAACACAAGAAGTCTGCGTGGGAAAACAGGCCATATTCAAAGGCGCGAATGGATGGGGAGAACATGCATGCAGGAGGATAAGTTCATCTTTCAGGACTTAGCCATTTTCGAGCATGAAGTTCTATTTTTAGAAGATGGCATGCAGAGCACACAAACAAAGCAGAGATGTGCGCACCACGCATTGGATATTTTTGGAGGATTGGATATGAAGTGGTTTTGCATGGATCACAAGCTAAGAATAGGATTTTCACTAGAGTTAACTGATAGAAGTATATAGATAGCACACTTGCATGTGTAGCTATTCCTGTAAACGACGCATGGCTATTAATAGCATGCGACCTATTTTTGGAATGGATAAGCGGTGAGGGGAAATTCCCCACCCTTATATATGTAGTAAACTGTAGCAGAGAAATAGGTGTATGACAGATATAGGACACGCACATAATACAAAGATATATAGACATGTATGTATGTATGTGGCAAGGATGAATTACTGTATCAGATCTATGCGCATAGGGTAGAACATTATTATTGTAAGGAGCTTCTGTGTAATTGTTATTCTTAATATATGGAAGATATTGGCTGAACCAAAGTGTTATTATTGTATGCTTGAGTATTACATGTTCTTGAATCCAATCATGATTATTACTTAAATCTATTCTTTCCTTAGATCTGGATCTATCATACACTGTAGAATGATGTGCTACTTATGGATCTACGTGTTTTAAGTCTTCATCATGCTAACATAAAATTGTAGCTAGAAGAGAGGCATAAATACCTACAGGAGGCTTGACCAGAGACTCTGTTAAACATCCATAGTGAGGATCATCGAGAATAGACAGCTTAGCTATCACCATTCTGGGCGATATGAGTCCTAACCAAGGAGCCTTCCGATAGGAGCTCACAGCCCATATGTAAGTAGATCCGTAAAATTAGGATAATAACTTTTGGGAGTCTTGATGAGTATGAAAAGGGTATGAGTGAGATGATAGGAGATAGCAAGATACCAATAGAGTAGGGCAAGTGGTATCCAAGAGAAGGGAGGAGGAATAATAAATTGGAGGAGATCAAAAGCATGAATAAAATTTACAAACGTCAACTTTCTGGCTCTCTTGGAACTAGAACAAAATACCTCCGCTTAGTGATTAGTTTTCTACCAATCTATCTCTAGTGGGTGTAGATTAGCTAGATTTAGCGAAGAGAAACCCTTGAAACTCCAAATGCAATCTGCACATATCCACCAGTTATACAGACTCTATCAAACCATACAAAATCCACGGAAATTGAGACACAAAAAATGTCACCATTCCGGTGATATCCAAACCAAAGGATACAAATGGACTTGAATCCCGTAGTTAATAAGCCGTTGTCCCAAGAAACTAGTAGAACTTTCGAAATCTGAGAGTAGTAGGAAAGGAATGTAGGTGAGTGACAGCGATTCCCAATGGAGTACATGCTCTGACGGACCATATGAGAGAATAAGACACATGACATTGATCAAGAACATCAATGGGGACACGTGTTGACATTCCTTCCCTCTTAGAACCGCGATGTAGCTCCAAGTTAGTAAGCAAACAATCCACCACCATGATCTAGCTATGCATGTATACATATATGGCTATGTCTTCTCATTCAAATAGATTAAAAAATAAGTACAAACATAGTTGAGTGAATGAAACTAAATCCCAATTCATTGACACATCATACCTTTGTAATTGGTAGAAAGGATTTACGATCCAAAAATGGAATGTAAATCTTGTATAAATCACTAATGCATGCTGTTAATGAATGACTAGATGCATTATGATTTGGGAATTTTCATGCATCAGAAAGATCTTAAAATTATCTCCTAAGAAATATGACCTCACATAAGGTCAAGAGGAAGAATTCCACATCATCGGGCGATTCATCTCAAGAGGCAAATGAAATTCCTCATACCAACAGGTAAATGTTGTCATTTAGGGGTCATTATGGGATTCTCTTACGCATCAGTGCATCAGTGTGTTATATGCATCATTGGGAGTTACTTTTCTATTCCGGAAATGTAACTCCCCCTCTCCACTTGAGAAGTCATGATTACAGAACTAGGGGTTACTCAACACCCTCTATATGTACACCACTTCTGATATATGAGATTAGAGAGAGAGATATTTTTGGCTTAACGAGGTTCTTCCATTTTTTCGAATCTTTGCATGCACTTTCAGTTGATGCTCACTCCTCATGAGATCTCATCACACTTTCAGTTTGCACCATGGATGTTCACATCATCCCTACATGATCCTCATGTTTCACATTTTTGCATTCTCCCTTTCATGGTATCATAGCGCATGTTTGTGGATCCGTGTAACTCTTCAGTTTTTACAGATTTCGGATCTCTATTCGTGATAAACATGTCTCTTAAGTGTTCATCATAATGGATATTCCTTATGTGCTCTTCTTGCATTGATTCGGGGTTTAAAATCCTTTTTTCGTGGTTAGGGTGTTCGTGGTGTTTTTTTGTGTTTATGGTTCATTTTTCGAGTTGTATGCATGTTTTTCAGAGCCTTGCATTTTTTGTCATTTCAAGTTATAGGTTTTATAGTCTCACTTCAAAGGTTTCAGAAAAGGTTTTCATTTTAAAGAGTTTCAAGTTTTATTTAGTGTTGGTTTGAACTTGGCCCCAGCTGAGTTGATAACCCCAGTTGGCTCAGCCCCAGCTCACCTCTTCCTGCTCACAACTCGGCCTTCTCATGGTTCTACCTTGGCCACTTCTTCTTTGCTTTTTTGTGTTTTGTGAGTATTCAACTCTCATGCCTGTCCCTTGGTTCATGCTCCAATATCTGACTTTACAACTCTCATCCAAGTTTTTTGACATGGTTTTCTCAAACTTACATGCCCATGTTATTATCCTCTGCAACTCGCTCGCTGCCACCTTTGCTTTTGGACTCTAAATTAGTAAAACAAAACTAATATAATGTTTTTATATAAATGTTTGTAAATTCCTTGGCTCATAATCTAAATTTGCATTTTACAAATGTATGTATTCTTTATACCATACTGGTTTGGGCAAGTCTTCGACCATTGGGTTTAATCTCTCCACTTGTGCTTCTTTACAACTTGTTTCATGCAGCTCCCAGATCGTTCACTAGTTGTTTATTCAGGCTTTACTTGGGCATTGGTTTCACGTTGTGTTTAAGCTCTCTACTTTTCCATATTCCTAAATTTCTTCCTTGTTCATGTGGGTGTTTTGTGCTTGCCTAGCTCTAGCTAGTTTGTGCCCTTGTTTGGCTCCTGCACCATCCAGTTTGGTATGACTTAGCCCTTTGGCCTACCTACCAGTGCTCGTGTTTTCTTAGTTTTCAACCCTTCTCATTTATCCTTGACGACGTTTCCCACCTTTGTTCCCTGATCTTCCTCGATCAACTTTGGCAGGCCTTCCCGCTAGATTAGTGTTGTACACATGATTTCTCGGCCTCGACACCCTGACCTTGTCTGTCAAATCAATGTGTATCTCACCGCTTGAACGCTTAACTCTGCATGGCATCCATTAAGATTTAGTGCTTCATACACATGGCCCTTTGTCTCAATGACCCTTCCACACTAGACTCAGAGTTTAACAGTGGCACGGTGGATCCCTCTAACGGTCGACTTGGGATCTACCGACACATTCCACTCTTCGGTGCTTGACTCAATCAACCATCTCACTTGATGACCATTATACCCTCTCTGGCTCCTTCCATTTCAGCATCGGCACCAACCAACCCACTCGCTCAACAATGTCTCCCTCTCAAATGATAAACATCGTACTCGGCAAGCCAAGTACACCACCCCATCTCCCCATTTACTGAGTTACTCGTCCAACTATTTTCGAGCTGGCCTGCCCTCTTGCATCCCAATGCATCGGACACCCCCTAGACCCCCTCCTTTGATTTTTTCTCGTTTTTTCGCCCTTTTCTCACATTGCTCAGCTAATGTAAAGGGGAAAACTAACAAAAAATTCATTATTTTCAGGGGGGTATTTCCTGGGCTCCGCATATAGGGTTATTGGCTTTTCAGGCCACTTTTTTATGGCTCATTACATTGTAGCGCTCCTTCTTCTCTTCCGGCTAGTGGAGCGCATCCGCCACAACCTTACGGCAAGAGAGCCTTATTTTTTGCATTATGAGACACCTTTTTTCTCACATTGAGAAATTTGTACCCTTGTTTTTTCTTCTGCTATTTGTGTTTTGATTGTGTGTTCCCTCTACTTCCGACTAGGACTTCATTGTGCCCTCCACTCTCACATGACTTGTCACCTACTATGAGGTGAGTGGTCAAATTTCTGATGTCACAAGAATGCACACTATTGCAGTCACGTACTACTTATAAAGTACCACATACAAGGGGGTTACCATTGTTATTCTCATTTGTTTGTGTTGCTTGCAGACACATTATCGGCTGAGTCCAATGTCTTACATTCTTGTACCCTTCTTCTTGTGCACCTTGCACCTTTTTTCTTCTGCCTCATGGAGGATGCTCTTTCCAAACTTAAGCGTCGTAGGATCACTTTATAGCCTCCACCACTTCTTCTTCAGAGAGAGAGCTATTCATCATGGCATGCTTCCATGGAATGGTACTTCACCTACAAGGGTCTTACACACTTCTTTCATGGGTCAATTCCTATACCCACTGATTCCAGTCGTCTTGAGGACTTTCTCAACACAGGCAACCATGTTTTTGGTCACTTGATGTTGTTCATCACCAAACCTCTCTACATTCACGTGGCATACTTAGATCCTCCCCACCGCATTTGGAGCATCTTTTTGTCTTTATTTGGAGACCCTTCACCTACTACTACCACTACAGAGCTCATTTTTGACCTTGTTCATGTTCTCATTCACTCTTTGCACTCGTGTTCCATTGCAAACCCTATCTCTGAGACATATGTGGCCATTTTCCCTTATGCTCCCTCGCATCTTAATTTCTCTATTGACGACACTCTCCCTACACTTGTTGCTTCCATTGAGTGCCACATTGCTTCACCATGTCCTTCTAGTATCTCTCTATAGCATTCTTCTCCTTCTTCTTCATGTGATGGAAGTTCCACTGACACAGGATCACTTGGTTCCATTTTTTATGACAAGGATTGTTCTCCGAATTCTTATTCCAATAGTACTATAGAGGACTTCTCTTCTCCTCTCACTATTCAAGAGTGTGATGAAACCCCTCCCTTCTCATCATAAATGAAGCAGTCTCCTTCTCATCCTTATATAGTCATTACACCATGTCTCCTTTCCACTTCCAGTGTGTGAGGCCCCTTTCATTCCTCTTCCTTCATACATGGATGACTTATACCTATCTTATGTCATTCTTCTATTTGTCATGCCCCCTCGTTAGGATGATTATCTACCTGACCTTGGTCATCTTTTTGTAGTATCGACTTGTGATGTAATACAAATTCCTCATCCTTCTACAGGTGTTTATGAGGATTACATCATCTCCTTTTTCGAAAGTGCCCCTTTTGGGACTCTGATCACTTCCACTTTTTAGGATATCTTCATTGATCCACTCTTACTTATGGATCCCTTTTCTATTGTGGGGGTTGTTTCATTTCCTTCACATCACTTGGACATCATTTTTGCATGTGTTCCTCTTCTACACTCTAATAGTTCTATGTTTGTGACATTACCTTTAGTTCCTTGGCACTCCATTTCTAGACATAAGTCACACTTTTGTGGACCAGACTCAGAGTTCTTTGTGTTGTTGCTTTCAGTTTCCTTTGTGGAATGGGCAGACTTCAAGCACTCTATTTCTATCCTTCTTAAGGGAAAGCACACAATTCGATGTGGGTGCTTCTTCTTCATTCCATAGGTAGAGGATCTCGTCATCAACATTATTTTAGGAGACTTCCTAGATTTCAGATCGATCCATGGCATCTTCTGTGTTCCTCTCATCTCCCTCTTATTCTCTCTTCTTCTTCTTTTTGAGATATTTCCCATTTGTACATGGGTACCTTATGAGGCTTGGATCAACACATTGGGGTATCTGAGCATTCCTTAATCAAATAACATCACACTGGCGGTTATCTGTTTTATCAAATAAGTGAAAGGCCTTAATTTCAAACCAATTGAATTTCGATGGGATGTATTGGAGGTGGAATATTCGTCAAACAAATGATCTACTTAATCCTTATCCATAATATTTTCTCCTTCTTCTATTCTCACTCTCCTTCTACTCCCTTTATTATAATTCTTCACTGTGTGTAATAATTAATTTTTGTCTTATTCATTAAAGTGAATATTTAATATTTGTATAATATAAAAGTTCCTTTTGCAATTATAAAAAGGGGACTTATTTTGTCTTTCCTAAGGACATTTGAAAAGTAACTTGTAATGGTAATATGAAAAGTCATGTGGGGGTAGATCAAGAGATGAATTGTAAAGTTATAAAAGGAGATGATCTCCTCATTATAAAAAGATGGATAATTCTTGTTTACTATCTCATATTGTCTTTCTAGGAACAAGTACCTTCAATTCTTGTATTCTCCTGTCTATTGTTATTCTGTCTCCATCTCAACTTATACTCCAAGAGAATTGTAAATTTTGCAAAATGATACGATAACAATTGTGTTTCTTGTTGATTGCTCCTCTTTCTATGTGAGTGGTTTCTTTTGATTGATGCAAGTGAAATAATATGATTTTAATGCAATAAAATCAGTTATGTTATTTTCTGGTTACAATCCCTCTCTTATTTCCCTTTCCTATCTCTCTCTCCAAGAAATTTTCCTCCCTTGTATTCCATACAAGCAATTTCCACAGGTTTAGGGAAGCATTCCTATGTGATTCCTGGTCCACAAGCCACCCCCATAAATTACTTTCATTTATGTGTTTCCTTGCTTTCAATAAATGGAGTATCCTCATTTAAGAAGATGGACCTAGTCCTAAAGCACTTGTGAAATCCCATAATTTTCCCTTGCAACAAATTATTTTTCCAACAATATGGAAACTTATAACCATATGAATATTCTTGAGATAAATATTTTATAATTGGCCATTTGTTGTAATCTCTCAAGTTGCCCAAATATGTGAGGTGTGAGGCCTTTTTGAATGGTTTAGTCTAATGTGCTTATATATGATATTGTTGTGACAAAATTTCCCATTAAAATGAAACATGACTAACTAGGATAAATTTTAGCTATAAAAATGTGGTTGTTAAGTGTATTTAAAATGAATTCAATGCATTTCAAGAGATTCATTCAAGATTTTTTTTTCTACATGCCTAAATTTATCTAGGCATAGTAAACAATGCAATCTATACATTGGATATGGTATCCACATTTCTGATGGTAGTCTATAAATGTGTTTTTTACTAATCAACAATGGATAAAAGTGTTATTTAGTGGTCAATAGTGTTTATTGAGTAAATTAATAAGAAATGGTCAAGTAATTACATAATAATTTATGGGATGAGATTAATTTCAATTATTAATTATAGAATACCATTAGCTCCATGTTTAGGTATATACATTTTCCACCATTTAAATATAGTAGTTTCAAATTTTTGGATTACAATATAAATGAAATGTAAACATATTGTAAGGACATGGTCCATATGATATTGGATTTTGTGTGTTCTTTTCTCCTTCATATGCATATCTGTACATGTGAATTTGTATACCCGGTACCACATGTAAAAATGTGTGTTAAAGTATAATAAATATGATAATATCAAATTAGTAAATAACACAAAGTGAAATTAAAAGCATGAAACGTGTACAAATTATTTCCCTTGGTTTTATTTGTGAGGGTAGAGTAACTGAAAAAGTGAATAATACATTAAATGTATACACATGATTCCCACTAATGTTATTTGTGAGGGTAGAGTAATCAAAAGATACCACATAAATTGGTCTTTTCTAACTAGAGCTTATACACTATCCATAGTAATTAGGCATACTAAATGAAGTTATATGTAACCATTTGTAGTAATTAGGCCTGATGTGTTAATTTTTATGTAACCATCCACATCAATTAAAAATGTTGATTGAAGTCATGTGTATATATCACACAAATGTAATAGTCATGTATATTTTGTGATTTAATATCTATGTGCATATCATTATATGATGTCATATAACGAATGGTATCTGAAAATTACATGAATTTGTTAGAAAAACCCATAATATTTTCCCTTTGGGATAGGGGATGAGAAGTGTTATACACGTAAAACTACAGTATCAACATGATCAATGATATAAACTAATATTAGTTTATCAACTAAGATGGTCAAACGTGCACATGTCATAAGATAAAGCATATATTAACACAAGTAATGTGTATCATTTTATAGATAATCAATTTTATATCCAAAAATGTGTATGATCATAGGATTAAACATGTGTTTAATATCATCCATGATAACTTTAAAAAAGCAAGCATAAGAAATGTGTATAAAGAGGAAGATAATAACAATGTAAGATCAATAATGTGTATGCATTCATCAAAAGAAAATGAAATGTATTGATATGACTTTTTAATCAAGACTTAGAAATATGCCGTAGTAGTGACTAGGATGAGTAACATGTTACTATGACTAGGATGAGTAACATGATTAAAATACAGAAATAAGTTCCTAATGGATCCATAGTTACCTAAGAAACAACATGTTGCAACATGATATGATCAAGAGACATGGTTGATAAGATGTTACATACTTTACCAGTGTTAGTAGAGTTATATGTTAGTTTGTGTGAGTAATAATAGGTATGCAACAAGTAATGATAAAAAGTGTGCATCAATTAAATGATAAGAACCATGTAGTAAGAAACGAAAAACAACATGTTGTATGAAAGAAAGGAGACAACCAAAGTGCATGAAGAAATGTGTATTATGAAACTTCATGATTAGGTAATCTAGTAATAAATGTGCATAGAGAAATGTGTGATAACTAGTTTCATAATAAATAAATATGAATAGAGCCATGCATAAAGGGAAATGTCATTAAAATTAATATGCATAAATAAATCATATTGTGTCAACATCCAAATTGATAATATAAATGTGTAGTAAATTACTAATCTATTCGTCCAATTTCTAACAAACCAATACATAAGAAGTGTTTTCTTAAAAAAAATTCATAGTGTAAACTAGGCATAGGTCCTAGATACTATAATGAAATCAAGTAATGTGTTAAGAAAGTATGTGAATAATCCATGTGCATCAATCAATATGTAAAAAATGAATTGTGCATCAAATAAATGTATATAATAAGTTATGTGATAACAATGTTTTTCTAATAGTAACCACTCAATCAAGTAAGTGAGTATATAGCTAGTGTAAATCATAGGATATGGGAAGGGTAGTATTCCCCCAATGTAGATGGGATTAAAGAAAAACAAAAATGGAAATCATGCATAGAACTCCATGTAGATGATAAAATACAGCATATATCATATAAGTGTACCAAGAAAACACATCATGGAGCACATTATGTACAAAGTAAACATGCTATATAAAATAAAAGAAATAGACAAGATGAAAAACATAATAGAATTACATTGAGTAGTTGGAGAAAAAATTATCACAACTCAAAACAATGATCTAAATCAAGAAAGAAAGATAATATCGCATATCACGCAAGCACACAAAGTAGTCAACATCGTATAAAAATAAATAACATACAACATGTAAATTCATGAAGAATTGTCAATAAATGTCACGCAATAATAAAGAATACAACATATAAGAATATATATTAGTCAAAAAAATCAATGTCCTAAAGTAATCAATAAATATAAAACAAAAATTCATGGAGGAGTAAAGTATAAACATGTCATATGGGTAGTTTTTAGGAGCGATGGGAACAGGAGCGGGCACGGGAACCAGAAATTTGAATGTCGAAGGAGTGGGAAAGTCTAGTTTGAATGATGGGAGTGGGAGAAATCTCTATGTGGAATCTTTGGATCCTGAGGAGCCTCACGGTTCAGAGTAGGAGCACATGTGCCTTTTCTAGGTAAGGACGAAAGAGCGGAGACTGTGGTGGAGGCCATGTGGGTAGAAAGGATGTTCAAGAAAACATTGGACAAAAATGCTTTGGAAGGGTTAGAGCCTTCTAAAGCAAAGGGCTTCATGTCCCTTACAATACCAGAATCTCTCTTGGACATAGCTAAGGCAAATAGGGAAGGATTTTTGTTTGCTAAATGTCTTGGTTCTTTGGCCCAACATTGATCTATTCCATGGCTAGGCTAAGAGAAGATGGGATCCCAATGGCTCTATTGAGGTAAATTTTTATGCAAATGGTTTCTTTTTAATATCTTTACCTAGCAAAGAACATGTTACCAAAATTTTAGTTGAAGGTCCTTGGTTTATTGGAAAGTCCCATGTTGTTGTTCAAAAATGGGAACCAGATTTCAACCCCTTTGAAAAAAAAGTTACTAAATATCCTTTTTGGGTGAATCTTCTAGGTCTACCTCTTGAGTTTTGGAAACCAAAGGTCCTGATTGACATTGCTAAAAGTCTAGGTTCACCAATAGCGATAGATCTGGTTACTAAATCTAGAACCAGGTTAACCCATGCGAGATTTTATGTCAATATGAAACAAGAAGATTTATTATAAGGAAATATCAAGTTGTTTTCAAAATTTGGGGATTGGGTGAAAATATTTGAGTATGAACCATCCCCTTTTTCTTCTAGCAAATGTAAAACTATAGGGCATGATCATAGAGGATGTCCAAAAAACATAAAAAAGAAAGTAAGAAACATGACCAAAGCCTCCCCCTGCAGGTAACAATAAAGACAATGTAGAATGGAGGAAGGTGGGAAAAAAAATGGAAGATTCATTAGCTCTAGCAATGAGGCGGAACAAGAAGTAAAAAAGGATATACTTGTCCTAGAGACGCAAGTAAAAGAACCTGTTGAGGGGGCTCTAAGCAATAAGGAAGAAAGGGATAAAGCAAAGATTGACAAGGAGGATGAAGAGGTATTTTCATCACTAGAACCAAAAAATAAGGAAGTAGAGTATTTATCATAATCAAAAGGAAATTATTCTTTAAAAGTGGCTCTGGGGCCTTCCCTAGAGGAGGTATCTTCGATTGGGAAAAGTCCTTTGGTCAGAGGAAGGATGTTGGTATCTCAACTTCAAATTTTTATAACCTATTGATGGGGGGTATTTTCCAGGATACAGTAGAGCCAGGGTCTTCTCTAGCCACCCCAATCACAGGGACTAATCCTATAACAAGGAGAAACTATAGAGCGGATATTGGTAAATATTCAACTCCAAAAGGATGAAAAACTAACAAGGAAAAGAGAGAGACCTCGGAAAATAAAGAAATGGATAAAGGGTTATAGAAACCCCTTAGGTTCTCACATACAAATAAAATAAATTATTTTTCTATCATGGAACATAAGGGGGTTGAATAACCCTAGCAATCATAAAATTGTGAAGGAACTTAGGAACACATATAAACATGACATTTTAATAATTCAAGAAACTAAAATGAGTTTGAAAATATTTAAAGATGTTAGTAGGATGGTTTGGAAAGATGGTCTTTGGGTTGGTGTCAACTCGGGAGGGGCTTCAGGTGGCATTTTCACTCTCTGGAATCCTCTTACGGTGAAATGTGAGGTGCTTTTGTCCTCGGTTAACCATCTGGCCATGAGTTTTACTATTTTTTCTTCTAATAAAACTTGGATTGTGTCAAATATCTATGCCCCCAAATTTTCTATTAGAAAATGGAAACTTTGGGGGGAACTCACAAGTTTTAGGATTTTTTTATAAAGATTATGATTGGATTTTGGGGGGAGATTTCAACACCCCCCCTTTCTCTTGAGGACCAAAAATGGGGAACCATCTATTATACTGATAGTATGGATGATTTGGAAATTTTTTTTTATGAGTAATTATTTGTTTGATCTAGAGTTAGGAGGTTCTAAATTCACTTGGCCTAATAGAAGAATTGTCAGGATCTCATCCAGATCAGATTGGAAAGGTTTTTTGTGAGCCATATTTGTATGATTAACCAACTCTATTCTTTGTCCACTTTTCCCAGAATTGGGTCTGACCATAATCCGATCCTCCTCAATTTGGGCATGGCTATTCCCAAAAAATTCCAAACCTTTCAGATTTGAAAAAATGTGGCTCCAACATCTAGACATTCTCAAGAGAATGCAAGAATGGTGGGATGTGTCTGTCCATATGGGGTGTTGATGTTCAAATTAAGTTTCAAGCTGAAACATGTCAAAAATAACCTGAAAATTTGGAATAAGGAGACTTTTGGGAATATTTTTCAGGCTAAAAGCTAGAATTGAGGAGGATCTGTGAACTATAGAGGAGCTAATGGAGGAGGATGGTCTTAACCAGGTCCTTAAAATCCAAGAGTAGAGTCTTCTCATAGAATATCATGATATCCCCACTAAAGAGGAAGTGTGTTAGAATAAAAAATCTAGAGTTAAATGGCTAAAGGAGGGTGATAGAAACACCAAGTTATTTAATTTCTTTGCTACTTCCAAAACCAATCATCTCAAGATCAAGGAAATTAGGAAAATTGATGGAGAACTTACTGCTGATGAAAATGAAATCAATGAAATTGTTATTAATTACTTCAAGGATCTCTTTCTTCCTAGGATAGAGCCGAATAGGACATCATGGGACAAGTTATTAGGTCTCTTCCAGAATGTTATCTCACAGTAGGAAAATAGGGAGCTATTTCTTATTCCGGGGGAGGAAGAGATCAAATTTTCTATTTTTTGATATGGAACCTAGATAAATCTCTTGGGTTAGATGGTTTCCTGACGTTTTTTTTTCCAACATATTCCTGGGAGGTGAGTTAAGAAAGAGGTTATTGAGATGGTTCAATATTTCTTCAGTAATGGGAAGCTCCTAAAAACTAAACAATACTTTTCATTGGTCCTCATTCCCAAGATGATAGGGGCCAAGGATGTTAAAGATTTTAGGCCCATTAGCCTTTGTAATACTAGCTACAAATTTCTTACCAAAATCATTTCTTTCAGGCTCAAGAAAGTGCTTACCAATTTCATCTCACCTAATCAAGGTGCCTTTGTTCCTGGCAAAAAAATCCTGGATAACATTATGGTTATCCAAGAGGCCATTCATTCTGTTGAAAATTCAGGAAGATATTGTTATGTTTGTTAAGCTTGATATGTATAAATCCTATGACAGGGTTTCATGGGCCTTTCTACGGGCCATCTTGATCAAGGTTAGTTTTGATGAGTTCTTTATTAACATGATTATGGTTTGTATTTCTATTGCTAGTTTATCTATCATTGTTAATGGAAAACTTGAAGGTTTCTTTCGAGCTGGGAGGGGGCTTAGACAAGGTGACCCCTCTCCCCTTTCCTTTATATTATTATTGGAAGAGTCTTTAAGTAGACTATGCAATTAGGTTGTATCCCTTAATCTTTTACAAGGTCTCAAAATTTCTAATGGTCTTCCTCCCATCTATCTCAATCAATTTTTGGATGACAAATTTCTGATGGGAAAATTTTCTATTCAGGAAGCCTCTATTTTCAAGAGTGTTTTGAATGAATATGAGAATGTATTTGGTCAACTTGTTAATTTCCACAAAAGTGCTTTATTTTTTAATTAATGTGGATGAGAAGTTTCAAGTGAGACTTTCCCATGTCCGTGGTTGCAAGATTAAGACTTTCCCAAATACCTACCTGGGAATGCCTCTCATTCATAAGAAGTCAAGATCTTTCAATATGGAATAATTTGTTGGAGAGAGTAAATAGGAAATTGGCTGCCTAGAAGGGTATCATCCTTACTCAAGCTGGAAACATTTAATTACTACAAAGTTCTCTCCAAGGCATTTCCATTTATGTTATGTCTCTTTTTAGGTTACTGGTTAAGATCTTGGAGGTGCTAGAAAAAATACAGAAAAGGTTCCTGTGGGATGGAGCAGAGGAGAAGTTCAAATTCCCTCTTGTGGCTTGGGATAAAGTTACTAGACCCAAGGAATGTGGCGGTCTAAGCTTAAAGAATATGAGATACATGAATGAGGCCCTTGTGGCCAAAACGGATGGAGAGTGATAAAATAAGATGGTCTATGGAATGATATCATCAAAACAAAATATTTAGGGAATGTTGGTAGAATAGAGACTTTTTCTTGCTTGACAATCTCCCTTGTGGTTATTTTTTCTAGAAATATTTTCTTTCTTCTAGGGAGATTCTAAGCAATGGTATTAAATGGAATATTAGGAAAGGAAACATAATTCTCTTCTGGAGGGATTGCTGGTTATCTGAGGAACTTCTTGTAGAGGAAGAGCCTTGGAGATCTGTGGCGTAGTTTTTTGAAGACATGGGAAAAGTGTGGGTTAAAGACTATTGGATTTTTTATAATGAGGACATCATTTAGGAGGTTTTGAAACCTCTCCCTAATTTCATCAGGGATAGGATTCTCCTTTTATTCTCTCAACCTTAAATTATGGATTTTCTATATCCCAAGGTTTCAACAGCATGAGGACTCTATTTTTTGGAAGGAAGAGGATCATTCAAGGAAATTATTCTGTTAAATCTGCCTACTACCTTAATTTCAAGGATTCTATCCAAAAGGTATATTGGGGTATACTTTGGGTGAAATATATTCTACCTAAAGTCAATATTTTCTTTTAGTTGGTGGTGCAAAACAAGATCCTCACTGTTGATAACTTGAGGAAACGGGAATGGTTTTACCTAACAGAGTGTTTCCTTTGTAACAGAGAGGAGGAAAGTGTTAACCACCTTTTCATCTCGTGCCCCTTCTCTCAAGTGGTCTTAACTAAGGTGATGGATCTGGTTCCAAGTGTAGTGGATTCTTCCTAATTCCATTGAGGATTATTGTTTGCAATGGGAATTCCCTTTCAGGTTTCCCTTTCTTATTGACTGCTTGGAAGATGGCCCTTCCCCTTTTCTTCTGGTGCTTATGGAAGGAAAGGAATGCCATCATCTTCAGAAATAAGAAAAGCTAACATTAGAAAGGTCAGTGCTTGTTTGATTTCCTCTATTAAAGAAAATTCCAAAATTTTCAAAGGTAAGATTAAAAATTATTATTCTAGCAAGGAAGAGGAAGTCCTCAAACAAATTCGCCTATAATCCTCCTTAAGTGGTATTTCCTTCTACTCACATCAAGTGGTCCAAACCGGAAAGAGGCGGGGTCAAACTTAATTTTGATGGGGCTTAGAAAGGTAATCCTAGCATGGCAGGGGGAGGTGCCATTATCAAAGATCACGAAGGTGATTGGATCCTTTCCTATGTTGGTCCTTTGGGAATTTAAAGCAACAATGTGGCAGAGGCTCAGCACGTTACTATAGGGTGTTATTCTTGCTAAGGAAAGAGGTATCAACCATATTTTTATTGAGGGGGAATCTCTTCTCATTAGCAATTCCTATTAAAAAGGATCATTCCCACAATTGGGCTCTGGGTAGCATTATTTTTTATATTAAGGAGCATCCTAAAGGTTTTGATTCTTTCATTATCAAACATACTCCTCACCTTCGTAACACATGTGTGGATAGGCTTGCTAATGAAGGGGTACATTATAATGATTTCAAATTCTGGCATAAAGGTGACATCATCTCGGCACTAATTAATGACATTAAAGACCATAAAAAATCATAATAATTTCACTACCATCCGCACGAGCGAGGAAAATTGGATAATTTTTCAAACAAAAAAGCTCGTATTTGGATTTATTTCACTTTAGAAAGGTCATTTTAACACAAACATTTGCAAGAACTATCTAGTTTGGATTCTGGAAAATATTCTGGCAATCATGAGAGGAGACAGAGTTAAGGTGGAACCATCAATCCATGGAAATATTGTGGATGACCCTTCTACTTAGAACATGCTCCAGGTTGGGGGATTCAGAAAGTCTATCATAAAGTTGCAAGGGAATTATCCCTTGTTAACCAGGGAGTTTAGCTTGGAGTGGAAGCATGGTAAGGCAGTGGTTAGGGGTATAGAAATTAAGACCTCAGAGGAAGCCATTTCCTGGATTACTAGTATCGACATGAATGGCCTAAAAACTTTTAAGGATGGGAATAGATGCGAGCATGAAATTAACCCTTTTTCGTTGGCAAGGAAAAGGTGCATTACTTCACTAATGGCATTTCTCGGTCTTGCATCCCTGGTGTGTGGAGGGAGGTTTTACTTCACATTATGAATTATTTAACTTTGGAAGGAAAGTATCGTAAGATTTACACTCATCACTTATCTCTCCTAAATATGTTTAGGCCCAAGCACATTATAAGTATCCCTTTCTTTTTGTTCATTTACTTTAAACTACCTCTATGAAATATTTTCAGTGGAGTAAGGTGGATACCCCTATTCATGAGGGGTTCATTCTCCTTCTGTTACAAAACTGTAAACCTATGTTGGATAAACCCATGCTACAAACTAAGGCGGAGGAGGATATCACTCTGGATGAATGTCTTACTAAGATGCGTGAGGGAAAATTTTTCCATAAAAGAGGTGAGGAGGGGAAGAATGTGGTGGGCTCAGAGATTCATGAAGTTGGGTCGTCAAAAGGTAAAGGAAAAATGATCTCATAAGCTGAGAAAAATCCATGAGGACTTGAAGAAAAAAAAAGTGCAGTACTTGGAGACTATGGTTCAATTCATGGAGGAGGTGAATTCAGTGGTTAGGAATGGTATGCTTGATAATATAGATGATCAGGGGGGATCATTTTTTATATCAAAATTTCCCCTAAAAATCCTCCTAATTGTGTCAGTGTAAAAGATCTTTACACACTTTTCCATCGACTATGAGAACGTGACCAACGGACATAAGGAGCTCCATGGATTTTTTAGGCCTTGACTATGGTCAAGGACATTTCCATTGAACCCAGGAAAGTCCTTAACCTCTTGTGAACATAACCCAAAAGTGGACCATAAGCATTGGGATAAGATGGAACTAATAGGGTCAACGATGGAAAAGGGACAACCTACAAAGAGGATTCATTGAATTTTTTCACATAAAACACATCTATTAACCATGTTGAAACTTCATTTTTGTACTAGCTCGTCGGAACTATCAGGCTCAATCTTTGTTGATCAGAGGGGAGATTGAGCCACTGCTAAGGACTCATATATCGACTTTACCGACATGACATGGTCCCTCATTCCACTAAATGGCTTGCCACCATAAGATACCTATTTGCATTCTCTTCTTGAGGATCAACATCAAGCTGAGAGTTTATGAGTCTAGATATTGACGAGATAGATGCTAAGTTTCTTCTTTGTCCCATATTTTAGATCTGTCTTGCTATCCACTTTTGTTACGAGGTCAAAATTGATTATCTAACGAACAAGTCGAGCTCATCTATATTCCATTATATTTGATTTAAATCTTATCTATCCACCTACAAGTGTTTCCAATTCTAGATATAGAAAAATTTGGGAAATGCCAACTATAAATGTACCAATGAGATTCAAATCAATAAAATTACCGTTGGAAGGAAAGGGACAAAAATGGCTAGGTGGGTCCCATATCATATGTAGGTTATGGTCCCTTTATTGGTGCTTTGGTTCTAGATGCATGTGCGAATGATCTAGGAATTGGAATTGCAATGTACGAGGGTATAACTTGATTTTATGGATTGATATGACTGTTACAAAAACAAGTATGTTGTGTATGTAAGAAAAAATAAGTGAGACATAGCTAGGGATATCCTAATTGGTCAAATTGAACAAGTGTGGGATATTGCAAGAGCGGTGTACAATTTGTGATTCAAATTTTTGTTGGGAATAAAGGGAGATGTTTTGATTAGGTTTGACTTGAGAAAGGAGTGGATGGAAGGCCTAAACCCAAGATGGATGGAGGTACACCTAAGACTGATGCTGAGGGATTAGATTATTTAGGGTGGCCATTTTTAGGAGGGGAGAGCTCTAATTTTTTGTGGATGAGTGAGGGATTTTTGGATAGGAATGCAAAGGTTCTTAAATTTTTGTTGTGACGATTTTCTCTTGCGTTAGCGACACACACAATGCTTTCAACCAAGGGGGTCATTCTAGAGAGACTCAAATGATTGTAGACGATTGTAGACGTGCGATTATGAAGATGGTAGTGGTTTTTGAATGATTCATTTAATGAATATTATAAGGAGTGGAGGAGTATGTGGGTTTGGGGTGTTAGTGTAGAGTGGATAAGTTTTTGGATGATGTAGGAAATCATTTGTAGTTTTAGGAAGTGGGATGGACTATGTAAATATGTTTAGAGATGATATGGATGTTGGGCATCGATCAAGTGTAGAGATGTGGTTGAAGATAAGGATTGTGATTAGTGGTGTGGATGGTGATCAGGATGTTTTGAGAGATAAGAGTTTCCATAAATAAGGTTGAAGGAATAAATATAGATGGAATGGGACGGAAAAAGTATGGATAGATACAGATGGTATTTACAGTGTGATAGGTGTAGATATAATAGCATGCAAAGATAGGTTTGTTAGATGTAGAAAGTTATTAGGACAGTGACGGGGGTAGAAATTGAATAGTGACGGTATTAGTGGGTATAGGTCTCAGTGGAATTTATGAAGGGATGACTTGTTAGGGGGGTTTGCATTTTGATTAAAAAAACTAGGGTGTTGATATATGGGCATTGGGAAATTAGATTGTCTAAGGGATGGTTGATTATTGTGGGTGGTTGGGTAAAGGTTGCACCTTGTGAAAATGTCTAGAATTCCAATTGGTGGTGCATTGGGATTGTCCTATTTAAGTACCGCGATCTATGAGTTTTTGTATAAGGTCCTTAAATGTGCGACATTTTTTTATGTCCTGACCACAAACTTGGTGATATTTACAATAATGTTCCTCGCAATACCATACTGGTTTGGGTTGTGAATCATCAAAGGGTCAGATGAGAGGAAGTTGGATGAGGTACAAAACCATTAATTTTTTGAAGATGGAGTTGTATGATTCTCCAAGAAGAGTGTAATTAGGGGTTGTTCTAGGAGCCTTTTACAAAGGCTCAATGTGAGATGTAGGTATAGCTGAATACTTGAACATGATAGCATTAACTTCACTGAACTTTTAGTCTTGTCATTATGGGTGGATGACTTTGCAAACTTGGGTTTCATATTATTAGATCGGAGCTTGAGATGGCCTTTCTCAAGGGTACGAAGTTCAAGTTATGAGCATGTGAATGCCCTTTGAAGTTTGGAATGATTATATTTGAATAGTAGAGGAAATATGCTTCACAAAATACCACAAAAAGAGTTCAATTAGTTCAGTATGTGGAAGGAAGTAGGAAAATTGGTTGGTTATGCCACGCCATGTAGCAACAAAATTTGTGATAGATCTATCATCAAATTATCTAATGGTGTAGAGGTATGTGACAGTGATCTTGCACGTAATATGGATAGAAAAATTCTCTAGGAATGGTTGCACGAGTTGGGTGAAGGAAAATAGATAATTCTTCATAATTTTATTATACCAATACAATAGGTGTCCAACCAACAACATGGGGAATGTACTGAGCATAAGGTCTTGGTCATGGGAACTGAGGTATCATGCATGCCTAAAGGCAAAAATAAGTTGTTGTGGGTCCTCCTTGCTATTGAAATTAGAGAATTTTGGGATCTCCCAATGTCGGGGATAAGGATTTATGAAAACTGATGGATACAAATCTGTTCATAGGAAAATGTGGTCTTAGATCTCAGGGTTGCGACTTCAAGATTGACCATCTACGTACAATAACGATGCATTGTGGGATCATTTACTGTGGTGGGTGGATGAGAATTATATTGGTGTTGGTTGTGGATATAATAATCAAATGGATTAACTATGGAAGTTGAGATTGGTGTTGGATGGTGTTGTGGTGAGATTTGTGATGGGACTTATTAGGGAGTAAGACTTGAGGAGGTAGATGATAATGAGGAATTATTGAATGGTTATGATGGGATGGGGTAGAATTTTAGAACCGGGTGTTGGTGATAGGCAGGTAGAAGATGGCATGGTGGTTGAGAGTAGATTGATTTTGCACAAGATGAGTATGGATACTATGGGACGATTAAGACACTTGAGTAGGTTGATTAGGAAGAGAGTAGAGAAAAACACTTCTAAGGGGAGGTTGGTGGGTTTGAATAGACTCCAAAGGATGAGGTTGTGAGACCATAATGTTTGCATGGACATAAGATGTGGAAATGGGGACCGAAGTGTGGTTGTGTTGTTTCGGTGATGGAGGAAGCAAGTGAGAGTCCTGCAATGTTTAGGTGGAGATGGTAGTGATGATAGTAGATGAGGACGTAATGGGGATGGATGAAGTAGGGGGTGTTGATACAAGGAAGATTTTTAGGAATGGGATCCACTAATTGAGTGGATTGATGGGCTTGGGGGATAGCGAAAGAATATTGGTGAGGGCCAACCTTGCATTGTGCCATGCTAACAAACACATAAATAATTAATTCATTGCTCTCGAGAAGAAGACATCAATATAGATGTAAGGACCTTGGGTAGACTTGAGTGAGGAATGATAGAATAGATTTTTTTAGAGGGGCCCCGCAATGTGGAGATGGCGACTTACAAAGAGGTAATCATGTAAGGCAATGAGGTTGGCATCTAGAAGCTCTTGAATTCCATACATCCACGAGGAATGGTAGAGGTCCAAGATAAATCCCCAATAGAAGTGGCAATGGGGGTATAACCGTCTAGAGGGACGCGGAGTGGTGATAAAGGAAGGGGTTGGTTTTCAACATGAGTGTTAGATTGAGTATTTGTTTGAAGACTTTTGAAGAGGGGAATAGAACCATGTTTGAGTAACGTGACGAGTGCCCCAAAGGGTGGAAGTAATGATAGAAAGGGTCGAAGTTTGTTGGGTAACGATAGTAGATGAATTTTTTCAGATGTCATGTTTTGTTCCATTTTTATTTATTGATAACTTTAGTTATCTTGATTATTAGAAAAATGTGAGGAAAAAGAGAAAATTGGTTCAAAGGGGAGCCTAAGAAATGGCCATGCTATAGATGGTTTCATGTAGTTTTGGTCAGTGTCCTCAATATACCTGAAGGTATGTGAGGCTCAAATTTGTGATGACTACTGGTGTGGGGATTAATATTAGGGCCTACCCCCACAATTTATGCACCACAAAAATAAGGGTGTTGGGCGCTTAGAAAATATACTGATAGTAAAAAAAAATTAATATGACCATAACACCACTATTGCTTTCCTATTAGGTGATGAAATCCCAATAGTTCGACTTGGAGGAATATTTTTAAGATGTGTAGTTTTGATGTGTATTTTGTGGATGTGTGTGGAATATATAAATGTAAAGTATTAACCTCCTAATTAGACTATGTTATCAAGAAAGATGAGGAGGTTATTTTTAAATCCCAAAATTGAAATCAGGGTTCATTTTTAAGACACCCCTATAAAATTGAAGGTGGAAAATACTGGCTAATATCCCCGTACCCTTTCAGCGAAAGGCCGAATTTGACAGTATTCAAAACAAAATTTTCACCGCTGGTTTTTTCAAGGCTAATCATGACGTGCGACAACAGTAATCCGTAATGACCACGTCACTGGCGCGACAATAGCTTGTGATGCGTACACTATCGACAATAGAATTCGTATGACGCGCGTCCCATTGATTCTATTGACGCGTGGACACTGTTCTCTATTGACGCGCGATACAGTCACAAAATGACGCGCGACCGGACTTGAAGTCCTATTGAGCCGACACTGTTCCTCTATGACGGCGCACACATCATAAAATGATGCAGCGACATACAGTCTATTGACCGCGACATTGTCTCAAATTGATGCCGACATTGTCCTCCTTGATGCGCGACATGTCCTCAATTGACGCGCTAATTGTCTTCTAATTGACACGCGACGTTTCCTCTATTGACCTCGCGACAATTGTCCTCTATTGACGCTGACTTTGCCTCAATTGACGCGAGTCAATTGTCTTCTATTGACTGCGCGACATTGTCCTCTATTGACGCAAGACATTGTCCCTCCTCTATTGACGCCGACATTGTCCTTTAGTTGACGCGTGCATTGTCCTCATTGACGTGCGGCATTGTCCCTCTATTGACGCGCGACATTGCCGCCTATGACGGGCGACATTGTCCCTCTAATTGAGCGCGACTTGTATCTATTGACGCGCGACAATTGTAAATCTATTGACCGCAACATTGTAAACAAATGACGCGCGACAACAGCCTTCTACTGACGCAGCACGAACACTGCTTCCTATTGACGCCGTCTTTGTGCTAATGACGCACGTCAATAGGGGACGTGACGCACAATTTAGGTTATAAAATACCCTTATCGCCCGCTCATTTTCCGTTTACGTTTTCCCGTTCTTTGATTTTTGCAGGTCTAAAATCGTTTGACAACGACGTAACTAAACAGCTATAATGGTCGACTTCACATGCCTCCCAATTGCAAGTTCAACAAAAAATGAGGAATCCAAGTCAATCGATTTCCAAGATAACCTACAAGGAATCCTTATGCCCTCACATCCCTACTGCTTTAAAAAGGATGTCCCCACATATCAAGGTATAATTGAAGAGTGGATTTATAGGGCTCGTTTAATATGCCCACATTTCGAAACAGATCTGGAATATTTTGAATTACCTCTGTCATGCTACATTTCAATAGGACGGTATATTTTATGTACTCTGAACATGGCCAATGTTCCAATTCACGATTGAACCGAATTGACATACAATCGGTTTAACCGGCCTTCCTATCAGAATTTACCAACTGTTACAACCAAGGCAACACTCGTGGAAGAAAATCAAGATTTCTTTCTCAAAATCAAAGTACTGTTTCCATGTGATTGTAAGTATAATTCGTTTTAATTCAAAAAATTTAGTCTGTTTTTTTTTCTGTTACAATTTAGCTTTTTCAATGATAGTAATTTTCATTGTTTCCCTTTGCCGCCCATGTCAATAAATCCAGGCGTGGTGTAGAATACACTCAATTGCACACCACCTTCTTGCTGCACTTATTGCTGTTTTCAAAGCAAATTGTTTATGCAGGGTCGCCAAACAACATACCAATTGGGCCATTGCATACATTTTGTGGGCCACTGTCTCAAAACAAAAATCGATTGGTGCACATTTTCTATCCAAAAAAATACGAGCTGACATATAAATTCAAAAATTTCAGAAACCCTTTTCATTATTTATTCACAAACTAAGCTCCTCGCTTCTATATGAGCACTTTAAATTTAAAAGCTAAAGAAATTCCTACTTGCTCTGATGAGTCTTTGAAGAAATTCGCAATTCCATTTTCAGAACAACAGGTATAAACTATTTTAGTTTGTAATTGTATTACAATTTTCTTCATTACATTTTCTTTCTTCATTACAATTTTGCAGAGAAGATATCTTGAGGGCCATTCCCCAAAAACAAAAGTGTTCGAGAGAAGAGGCCAACTACACGCGGTGCTTCGGGGTACTCCCATTCTGAATGGACGCTCACGCCACTCCTCTCCAGACGCCTCAACATTGGACTCGTTCAACGCCAAGAAGTAAATACATTTCTCATATATTAATTACAAATTCCAAAGTTGCCAGATTTATTTTTTCAATTTAAATTTTTAGGCAAAATGAATTGACACTTTATATTGAGAACACAGGGACATGGAACCTTCTTCCCCCAACTCACTCAATGTCTGGCAGTCGCTAGCAGTGATATCTTCTGAACATAACAGCCACTGATACAACTCTACAAGGCCAACCGTTAGCACCAAAAAAAAAAAAAAAAAAAAAAAAAAACCAACCCCTCGAACAACAAGGGACAACTTTTCTATAGACGTTTAATTTCGAGTTTTGACTTTATGAATTGTTTTAATAGTTTTCATTTTTTCTTGTACTTTTCAGCACATGTCAGTCATGATCAGCCCACCGCATCAACACCCACCCAACCATTTACTTTTAAATGCCAACCAGAGGAACAGTGAAAAAGAACATTGGTAACGCATGGAGTTTTGCTCCGGCCCTAGTGGGACACTAAACCTACTCCTCATTTCGGGGGGAATTTCCCCTTTTTCCAACTCTCTCACTTGGTGGCTTTTGCCCAGCGCAACAGGCCCCATATCTGTTTTGGAACAATATAAATTAGATGAGATTAATTTGGGCAGTGATAGGCAATGACCCAACTGGGTTTTTCGATACCCGCGAGAATGATTCAAGGCCAGCAGGTATACTTCAGTCTCAAATTTCAATTTTAATATAATATGCTTTACAATTTTTTAATATTAATTAACATCTGATTTATCTAAATCAAATCTTCAGTCTTCAAATTTTATTATCTAAATCTTGCTTATTTTTTCAAAAACATGATCAAGCCCCCCAGAGACAGAAACAAGAGCAGTTGAATCTTGTTCAGGTGAAAGCCCCCACACTTCCTCCAGCAAGATCGTCTGCTCAGATTCAGATAGTTGAAGAGTTTTCACAACCCCTTTTCCTTGGGAGAACTTAATTGGTAATGATTTTTTCAATCCCAGGTCAGTGAGTTTATTATTTTCTCAAATGCCAACAGCTTATAGATGGAGAAAGGGCTAAAACTTCTTATCAATGAGATGATTAGTCGTTATGAAATATTGGCAAAAGGGAAGTTTATATGGCTGCAGTCCAGAATCAACCTGCAAGATGGATTCCTTACTTCCCCAAGTAAATGTTGGACGGTCACTTTAATAACCTATAAAGATTGGCAATTTTAGATAAGGCACTAACAAATTAGAAAAAATTAGTGTCTGCGGGGCCCAGGCATATTTTTAAAACATGGTCAAAGGACAAGGATTTGGTATCAATCGCAAATGCACGAAAGAGCCAGAGCGTTGTAAGTAGTATTACACTCTAACAATCATTTTGTTAATTTTGAAATTTTGAATTTACAACATTAATATTTTTTGAATTGACGTTACTTCTTTTTGTGCAATTGAAATATGAAAATTTGAAGATTCAGGCGAAGGTTTTGCAAGTTCATTGGAAATAGGCAAAGAACAGTAAAAGCTTATCTGCACAAAAATTTGAAGACTGATATTGTTTTGGTTAACACAAAATAACAATACACTAAAGGGGTCATTAAAGAGCATGTCCGTCGACCCTACACCTCTTGTTCAAAGCAGCAATTGCTGATTCCAAATTTGTTGTCGCATGGAGGATGCCAACAAATCAAGAAGAAAGGAATTATAAAAAATCTGGACAGTGCTGCAAGAATATCTTATATTTCAGGGTTATTTGTGCTGGTTTGTGGAAAGAGGGTGGCAGCCAGAGTGGAAGAAGCGTTGGGGAAGAGGTCCGAGCAGAATGTTGGGTTTTGTCCTAAGAGAAAGGGGTTTTGGTAAAATTAGAAACTTTTATATTATGGCTAAACTTTTAATATTGAATTTGAAAAACTTCGGACTATTGAAGTTTGTACTATGCTATTTAATTTAATTATAGGGTGTTTAGATGGCGATTATCATGATCTAATGTATGTTTCTTGTTTACGTTGCATTCATGAATAGTAATGTCGACGTAGATAGAATGATGACAATTGATATCAATGATAGATGATAGAAAGACGATGATCAAGTTATGTGTAAAATGGTAAATTTAGTGCCTGAATATCTTAGGACTTTAATTATCTTGAAAATTATGTCGTGGGACTTTAATTGTAATCTGTGGGGTTAATACTGGCTATGAAAGTAGACTTAAGGTGGATAGGTAAGAATCTGTGTTGTACTATGATTTTTTCAACGTGTTGAGACTTCAAAGTGTGTTGGATTTTATAAATGAAATGA
Organism: Taxus chinensis; assembly: GCA_019776745.2. NCBI lineage: Eukaryota > Viridiplantae > Streptophyta > Pinopsida > Cupressales > Taxaceae > Taxus > Taxus chinensis. The sequence continues at coordinate 4,003 of JAHRHJ020003701.1, read as the reverse complement.
CCTTTCAGTCTAAAATAGATATCCAAGTCAATGATGCTAAGGTCTATAGCAATCTGTCCTGTTATCTAAGTTGGTAAAGCCATCCTGTTAAGGAATTCATGAATTGATAATTGGGAGTGTCAAGTTCAGTTACTCTGTCATACTTCCAAAGCTGACTCAGTCCAGTTGGTGAAGAAATTATCAGTGCTTCTGATGTACAAAGTGAAAGTATTTCATCGGAGATTTATAATTCTCTAAAAGTGGTATAAGAACCTTTCATTGGTTGATTCATCACTGTCTTTTTAGTTCTAAAAGGTGACATATTAAGGACCTTATTTTATGCCTTTGAGAAAAGCTCAGGTCTATCAAGAACCCCAAATGTCATGTTATAATTCATTATGTGGTCCTATCATGGTGCGATACAAGAATGTATTGCTACACAAGAAGATGTATGTGTAAATAGATGTTATACTTCTTATTCAATGCGCAAAGTTGGGACAAATGAGTAGCTACAAATGTTATAAATTTAGAATCTCATCTTGATGTTACCTTTGTCCCTAAAGATTTGTGCTAGTAGAAGAGTAATCACACATTGTTTCTATGTGTCATTTATTAGAGTCTATCTGTTTTGAGACCAATAATGTATTGCTAACTACAAATAAGGATGTATTGTGTACTAGAGCTTTACTTTCTGATTCATGCTCAAAGTAGGGAAAATGAGTATCTTAACACATGTTATAAAGTTTGAGAAATCTCATAATTGATGTTACCTTGTCAAAGATTTGTGCATAGTACGTAAGAAGTTCACATTATTTCTTAAGGATTCTTAGAGGTCACTATGCAAGGTAGTGACAGTGGCTCCAGGAATGCGTTGATTCAAATGCTCATCTACTTTGCATCACAAGGTTAATTGCCTATAAAGTTGTTGTTAATGAAAGTTGAAAGATGTGTGGGATCTTGGTGAGTTACTATTGGAACAGTAAAAAAGATTCATGGTGACTGGTCTGTTATCTAAATGAGCTTTGTACCTTTGTTTTGACCTGAGTAGTGCAGTGGAAAAGTTTAAACAAAAAAATGATCTTACTAAAACTGATGGAACCAAGAAGGAAATTAATTGATGTTTCCAAACTTGATGCAACTCAAGCAGGAGGGAAGAAGTCTGATCAATGTACTTTAAATTTAACGGAGGGGACTCATCCAATGCTCTTATGTTTGAAATCCGGGAAATTGAATATTGATTTGGTACGTATTGTGACATGTTTTGACATCACTTTCCAATTTGGTAGTAGTGTGCATGGGGCAAGGAGGACATCTATTTTGTGGAACTACGACCTCCAACAAATGGATATAAAGAGATAGTAAATCAAAAAAATCCTTGGTCTCAGGAAGATAAAAATAGCAAAAATAAATTATATAATTCTAAAGTAATCACAAGAAAGAAATCACACTGTTAAGAATTAACATATGCAATTGCTAGGGTTTAGCTTACCTCTTGCATATAGATTCGCTGTGAAATCACAAGGGTAACGTGCTTAGATCTTTGTTTCCCTGACATTGTAGATGGGGGGTATTGCTTGACCCATTGTCATTCCTGAGAAGTGCCAGCACATCTTTAAATATCAAGTTAAATATAAAGATTACTTGTAATTCTTTAATGATACAAGAGCTTAAAAAATGTAAGGTCACAAACAATAGATTAGGTTTGAGAAGATACCTTTTAAATGAATCATCATCGGTAATGTGCTAGATCTTTGTCTTAAAAAATTCAACACAAAATTGATTAGTAGATAGATGGGTGATTGCCTGACGTTGTCCGCCCGCGAAGTACAGCTTCCTCCGAAGGGATGGTCACCGCATGTTTTCAAAAAATAAAATTTTGTATTTCAAATTAAATGTAAATACATATACACTGTAACCTCTTTATATAACCAGATCTGAAAAATGAATAGTAACAAACAATAAGAGTAAGGGGAAAAAATACCTGCTTAAGTGAAATCATCACTACTGCCACTGGTAATGATATCATCTTTGTTTTAAAAATCAACACGGAAATGGATTAGTAGATATATGTGGTGAATTCCCTACTTTTAGTATATAAACCTGTAACATCTTTAATGATAGCCAGATAAAGATACATAAGAAGATACCTAACTTACAGTTGAACATTCATTAATCAATAGGCTCATCAAAGTCGATGATGTCTTCTGTAGATGTGACGAAGAGCCAATTACGACGCTCAATGTTGGAAATATTTGTACTTGTAGCTGTTATTTACATCTCTTTTTTCGCAAGGAATTTCCAGTGAGCATTGCTCTGTCAAAAATTAAATAGTAACAAACAATAAGATTAACGGGGGGAAAAAGAATACCTCTTAAAGTTGAAAATCATCAACGCCACTGGTAATGAGCTAGATCTGTGTTTAAAAAATCCAACACGTAAATGGATTGTAGATAGATGGGTGGAATCGCCTGACATTTTAGTATATATACCTATAAATAACATCTTTACTGCTAAGGAAAAGATAGATAAAGAAATACCTACTTAAAGTTGAACAATCCTATAAATCACTGCTTCATCAAGTCCGATGTTTTCTTCTGTAGAATGTTGAACGAGAGTCCAATTACACTCTCAGGTTGGGGGGAATTTTGTACTTGAGCTGTATTATTTACACATCTCTTCGCACAGGGAATTCCAGTGCGCATTGCCCTCTGTCAAACGGAAAGGTTTTCGAGGGCGTAAGTCTTGAAACTTACCACCTCATTCGCAACTTTCCTTTCCATGATTTTTATTCACCTGTTTCTCTCAGTTTTGATTTTATAAAGTACAATGACTGAAAACTCTTTCATTCCTCCACAGACCCCAAAATCATTGTCTGGCAATAATTCATAAGTCCTGAAATACTCACTGATATCTTCTTGTAAGATAGAACTTTGATAGATTCCTGCCTCTCCACAACTTGTATAAATAGCACCACTTTCGAAGGTTGATCTAATTCTTATATTGGGTTCCTCAGTGTTGTTTGTAAAATTGGTTGACTCAAAACTTTAATAAATCGCATTCAGTATACCTTGTTTTCCGTACCCTTGAGCGCTCTTACGTCTTTGTAAATTGGTCCAACTATTGGTACCCATTGATTTTGGAAATTCTTACCTGACAAAGTCTGCAACGACCACCTTCTGTTTCCAAACATTCGGATTCATCACACCCATGGCTCCAGACATTTTACTCTTTAACAAAACGTTCCCTAAGTTCTGATGACAAGGTTTCTGATTTTTTTAAGCTTTATTCTGGTTTTCAACTATCACAGATCAAACAAATTTACGTTCACAGGACTCTTCTCGTTCCGATCCGAATATCTTGACGTCTTTTCAAAATGTGGGCATAGGTTTTTCCTTCCTTAACAGAGATGCATAGGTGATCGGTGGATATTACATCTCAAATAGGTGTTAGGATTTTTAGATCTAATAAATCATCTCCAATTTTCAAAAACAGGTGCAATCCAACTAGCCTGGTGAACAATACATATCTCAAAACTGACATAACCATTTTTTCCCCTCCTCATCCGTATAAAATCCACTATATAGATCAATCTGCCCTGTGGCATGCTCATCATGTATTGATCCTCCTTTAACATTGAATGAATACCACCATGAAAGCACGTCTCCATCAGTTAAGGCGAACAACAGGTCCTTGCCCTATCAACTTCAGACGGTATTTGTGCATGAACCAACCAATGAAGATACTCCTCACGAACTCTGCATGCTGGTTCACCAAAGAGATTCCACTAGTCTCCACAATCCGTCAGAGTTTTTTGCCGTCTTAATTTTCCAATTGGCAAATTTTTGGAACTCGCGAAAACGCTTTGGGCTTGGCTTGCATTATAGGCAGGAAGTTCTCTTATGAGGTCTTCTATTTACAACATTTCGTTCTGGTTGCTTACCATTTTATCGCTAAATTCATTCTGTGAGCCATACAGTGAATTGGTAGCATATAGATGGGGCCACTGTTGTTTAATCTAACACAC
>JAHRHJ020003700.1:0-128052 GCA_019776745.2 Taxus chinensis | reverse complement strand
GGAACCTAAACTTAGACCCATAGGAGATTCTGAAAAGGAAGATTAGATCTATTACATAAGCCGGGAATTCAACACTCAATGTTTTTGGAGAAGGTTCTTGTTCTTCAGGCTTATTGAGCCACAAATTTAGAGTACGTAATGTTGGGAAGACCGATCAGGGAGCCATAGGCATTGTACCATGGAGGTGAATACTAGATCAGATATGCCTCATAAGTTGGGGTAGTAAATAGGTTGTTGGGATAAAGGTTTTTGTTCCATTTGTATTTAGTATTATCATGTTTAGATTGTATTTTTGTATGAATTTCACTCATTGAAGTGGATAATATACCAATTATAATGATGAACCTGGAGACATAGGAATTATTTTGAACTCCATTATCAACATCTGTGCAGTGTGTTTTAATTCTTTCATTTCTATAAGTTGATTTTAATGGGGTAAGTTCAGAAAATAATTTAAAGCCTATAGGAGTCCATGGTCAAGTAAAAAAATTTAATTCAATTTTTAGATCAAGTTGGTATCAGAGCTGGTTGTTCTTGTCAGAAAACTTGATATTCTCTGAGCAGGTTAATCAGTTTAGGATGATTTGATAGTGATGGCATTTTCTTATACTTGTGGAGTCCATATTGTTGAGATAGGTTGAGGGACAAGTTTAACATACTGTGTATTTTTCTAGCATTTATATTTGGATTACTCCATTATATCTCCTAACCAGCTTTTGAATGTCTATTACAATTGGATACTCATATCTATAAGCTTTGAGATTTGTTAGATGTTTGTGTATACAGTTGAGCACTAGTGTCAGTTCGGATCATCATTCTGTGTGAAGGCATTGTGACGGTACAATAGAATGATAAATGATCATCATGGACATGAGATAGGGTCTTTTCTTCATTTTGTGTAGAGGCTCATTATGGCCGTGTAGCAAGATGGTACTTGATAAGTCATCGTCAATGAATAGAAATAAAATTACTCATATCTCTACATAGCATGTAGTTTCCTTTGGACCAATTAAAATTATGTGGAATCAACTCAGGTTTAGGAGCTGGGGTGTAGAGTGAAAAGAGGATCATTGTTATCATATATCTGGAGGCTTATCCCCACACAATGGGAGCGTTGATATTTCTTGAAGGAGAATTAGCACCATACAATGGAGGCATGGAGGTATTATGAAGATATCAGAGTGACACAACATGAAGTAGTGAGCCCAAGTGCCACAGGTCCTAAAGATCTAGACATCAATTGTTTGACTGTGGAGTTGGCAGTATACTGCATAGATCTCTTCTCAGTAATGTGATTTGGAGCTCACAAGATTTTTGTGATAAAAAGCCTTCCCATTGGGGATTTGTGATCTGGAGGACATTACGAGGGTAAGATTTCCCTAAATCCCCTAGGATCATCATAGTGTAGAAGCCAATTCCGAATCTTTCTAGCGACTATTCAAACACGAAAGACATAGCCCATATGTGCAAATGGTAGCTAGTTAAAGTTGAAGTCAACCATAAATGTAGTTGGGTAAATTGACGAGTCATGAAAGAGTGGCAAATTCAAATCAGGTGTAGTTAGAGTTCGGATGGACCTCCGGTCTTTGAAACTTATATTGACATCTTCAGAGATTGAAAAAATAAGCCACATGGTGGGTCTTCAGGCCACCACGTGGCCTACCACCACTTCTTCCCAAAGTCAACTCGGTGGCCTATATGGGGAGCTATGTATTGAGTTTTTGCATTACATTGACTGAGATATTAATTGAGTTATGTAGGGGCAAGCTCTATGTGAGCTACGAGTGATTTGTTCTTAACTCGGCTGGAAATGCTTAAGCATGTGGCTTGATGCCACAATGGTATTTGGTCAAAAGGATAATTCAAAACATTATCTCATTGGCCTAATGAATGAGGTATATCTCTCATCCCACTCAATTTGGAATAGCTCCTTATCATCACACCTTGGGAAAGACTTAGGCTCACGAAAAAGATACAGGGGTACGTGGCAAGCTTGAGGTCAAATGGATAGTAGAGGAATCAAGCTTGGTGATAAATGTGTGGAGGACTCGGGCATGGCACAATACAGTGGGCCATGTGACATGATAGGGGTGTTGGCGACAGTGAAGGACATGGATGTGATAGGTGGTATCAATCGACATAGGAATGTGGATGGGTCAGAAAAGATCCCAAGGTGTAGGTGGTAGTGAGGGTGACGTGGAGGGGTTTTAGACCCACATGGAAGAGGCATTGGTGGTTGAAAAAACTGATTGAGCACAAAGGTGAAGGTATGGTTTTTGAATCCACTACATCTCCCCTCCAAATTGAGTGCTCCAACCAACTTAGACAAATCACTGAGCTGGTTAGGATAATGGTGATAAACCATTTACATAGGTTATGTAGGTGCTCAAAGGCTATAAAATCTACTTCCTCCTTCCATTTAAACACAAGATCATTGTTTGAGCTTTGAAGTAAAAGCTCATTATTTGAGCTTAGAAGGAAAAGCTCATTGTTCGAGCTTTGATTAACAAGCTCATTTGAGATTTATGTAAGCTGCTCCTGAGATGAAGGATCTCTTACCCAATCACTAGCCAATTAGAATAATGAGATTTTGATGGCATAAGGGAGGTGATGATATAATGTGTGGCCATAGTAAAATGTGAAGGCCCACATTTTGGAGGAATAAGACCTATAATTATTAAAGGCATATTTTGGAGCTAATATTATATAAAGGCCTATTATAGGAATTTTTAAGTCCTATAGGTAATGTCAAAGCTCTGTTCTCTCTAGAAGTTATATCCAAGCCCAAGCCAAAGAGAACGAATGGAAGTTTGAAGGCGTGATTGTGGATGGAGACGAAATCCCTATTTTAATATAGACATTACGAGAGATATAAACGCTTATATCACAATAATATAAGCATGGTGGCCTATATCATATTAGTATGGGCATGAATAAGACCTATATCATATTAATATAGGAATTTTCATCATTTGAAGACTAATATTATTAGTATCCACAATATGAAGATAAAACCTATTATTTAATAGGCATATTATGGTTCGAGAGTTATTATTTTTTAACTCACCAATCAAGAGTCTTCTCAAGCTAGATCTAAGAGATGCCATGGAGTCGAGGGACATGAAGTAGCATAGAGAAACAATAGATTATAGAACCTTAGTACATTGTAAGAGTTGTCGGACTATTGGCTTCAGAGGAGGGTCACTATTTAGTATTGAGCTCGTTGGAAAAAAATGTTGTCTACTAACATCTAGATACTTATCATTGCACAACACGAGCATGTAGGTTTCTGGAAGAATACTTAGCATCGTGCAATAGAGGCATTGAGGTATTCACTATGACAAGATTCATTATAAAATCACCAGAGATGTTGCAGAACCTGGACTTCGATCCATAGGGTATTCTGCAAAGGAAGATCAAGTCCATTGCATAAGTTGGGAAATTATCACTCAATGTTCATAGCTAAAGTTTTTGTTCTTTAGGATTATTGAGCCACAACTTCAGAGTACGTAATGTTGGGAAGACCAATCAGGGAGCCATAGGGCATTGTAAAATAGAAAATAATAATGGATAAAATCTTCCTCATAAACCATGATAACTAATCGGTTATCATGATAAAGGTTCTTGTTCCATTTGTATTTAGTATTATCATGCTTAGATTGTAATTTTGTATTAATCACAGTCGTTGAAGTGGATAATATATCATTTCTATTGATGAACCTAGAGATGTAGGTATTCTTTCGAACTCTGTTATCAACCTGCATGCAATGTGTTTTAATTATTGCATTTCTTTAAGTTGATTTTAATGGGGTAAGTTCAGAAAATAATTTGAAGCCTATAGGGGTACATGGTAGAGAAAAAATAATTGATCAATTTTTGGATCAGTTCATGTATAACTGTTAAATTTGAAATATCTGCATGTAAATGACATTTGAGTCTCAATTTTGTTATGAATTTATTATTCTAAGTCATTGCTTCTTAGCAATATGTTTAGATGTTTTGTTCTTGAGTATCAAAATGATGACCTACAAGATTATAAGGAATTTTTCAGAAATGGGAATCAAGAGTTATCGTGCTCAGGATAACATAGTTATTAGAATGCATTGTAAGAGGAAATATACATGTATGAAGATGCTACAAGATACTACATGGGTTTTCCAAGAGTTGATCTTGATAATTTTATTCTAAGGAAGGGTATAGGTGACTATTGTGCATTGAAAAAGGGTCACAAAGTATATGAATATGATTTAAAGATTGCAAAGACTATAAATGCAAAGAGTATATCTCACAAAGGTCTCAAGTAGATGGAAAGGTGTTAAAATATGTATGCTATAGGTCCATAAGGTAAACTAAAGCAAGGGGAGACTCATTTTGAGTTTCAAAAAGAGAATTACATAAGTTAGATTTGAAGGAGGATATCTTCTAGAGTTGTGGAGTTACAAGTACAAGATATTTATCTGCAAAGCTAAGTGCTATATGGTTATATTCTTAAGTATTGAGAGGTTGCGAGGATAGGAAATGTTGAATATTTAACAATTGAACATAGGGTTTGTATCTTAAAAACCTAACCCTAAGGTGCCACTGTATTGAGAACCTAAGATGATTATAAATTGCCTCATATGGTGTTGATAGTGGATTGGTTAGTCAACACATTTTTGCAAGGATACATAAGGTCATGTTGAGTCTTGGTTGAGAACCAAATGGAGTTAAGAGATTTCAATGTCTTAAATTTCTATAGGATGTAGTTGCATCAAAGAAAGAGGTTCATGAATGAGTAAAAGAGCTGAAAATCACACTATGATGATGAAAACAAGTGAAAATGTACCCTACAGGATTGTGAAACCTTTGTGAGTCAATGGGAGTGATTCAAGGTCTATAAGTGTACTGAGAATATAGTGTCTTTTACCTTTGAAATGTAAAGACAAGTTGACCACATGATCATGTAAAATGATCTCTTGTATCTTCCTTGAACATTGAAGACTGTGTATTTGCACAATAGTATGCTATAGGCGTGAAGAGCTTAAGAACTCTACCTTTAAAGGAATGTTAGATAGTTAGGAAGCATGATATGATGATTCTAAGTGAGCTTATGCCTCATAATGGATAAATGAAGATGCTCAAATAAGTACAAAATGTTGGAAGGTTTTGCAGAGCACAAGGTAAGCTTCAGGTATGCATGCTAGAGGATGTGGTTTAACCCTTGTGATATGAGAGATATCATGTAATCCTAAGAGAAGATGATGATAAAAAAGTTCCTTTTTTGAGTTTTCAGTGTCATAAGAGAAAGATGATAAAGTTTTTATAATATGTATTTTAAGGTTAATATCTAGTGATTCATAAGATAACATTTTACAGTGCTCTTCATCAATGTTCTATGACTCATTAGAACTATAAAATGGTGAAAAAATGGTGTCTAGGAGGTATGTGGGTCTAGCTGATCATGTTAATTTGACTATAAAATCATGTTTAAGGATTTTTTTATGTTTGTGATCTTATGAAAAATGAAGGCTATAGGGTTGTATGAGTGCTTTAAGGCAGGGATAGCTTACTTCCTTTCTTGTTTGAGTGTTCAAGGGCTCTAAATAGTTGTGAAAGGAAGAGTAAATGATTATTTACACATGTACATCTGAGCTAAGAAAATAATTTAATCAAGAAGGTTGTAGCACCATCAAGAGAAGGTTGAAATAACTAAGGAAGAGATTTAGGTCAGATTTGAAATGTTGGTCCTATCTTCTAGCAATGTAAACAAGGGACAAGTGGTTCTAAAGGCTGATATGTTGGATTTAGAGGTAATATGGTGTTTTTGAGTTTGATGATCAAGACTTAGAAGATGGTGTCAATTGAGAATGAAGAAAAAATAGGAGGATATCAACTCAAGGGGAGCTTTGTGGGTGATCATATCAGGTCCATGGATCATCTTTATGTTGCTATTGAAGTTAGAAGAGAGAATACATTCCCGAGGGGAGCTACTTTGTGCAAGTAAGTTGGTGTTGTACATTGTTGTTATTGTGTTGTAAATTTTCCATATAGTATCATCATTATAGTTTTTCTTCATAGATTTAAAAGGGGGGAGAAGAATCAGAAACATGGGAATGAGGTATAGTAGGTGTGTTAGTCTTGTTGGTTTCCATCAATGTTTCTGAAGGTGGTTGCCATAAATGACAAAGGGGGAGATTTTTGGCCATTTTGTGTTTATGTTCTCATTGATATCAAGTAAATTGATGTAAAAAGGATTCATGTGGTCATATGAGTCTCAATTAGGTGTTAGACATGCGTCAAACATGAAGAGTGATTAGTAGTGATAGGATTTAGTATGTTGTCATGGTGTCCTAACATGGTTCTAGCTCATATGGTCATAGTATGAGTCTTACTAAGTTTGTTTAATGTTTTCATAAGGTCATTCATGGTCAATGTGGTGTGTTAAAGATGTATAAGAGTCTGCATGAGGTCAAAAAATCCAATTCATGGATTGTATGTGTTTAGTTAGGTCATTCCAATCCTATTCCTAGCCGTGGTGCATGTAAAATGAGTTGGGGGAATGAGAAAATAAGTTGATAAGTTTTTTCCTAGTATGGTAGTAGTATGATAATGGTATATAGGTAATGTATGGTGAGTTTCATGTCAGTATTCAGTGGTTTAGTGCACGTATGAGGTCCTTGGGAAGAAAACAAGTGAGAACACACAAGAAAGCATGGGTAAATGAGATTAGATGGAGAGTTTCAAAGATATTTAGGATAGATGGTGAGTATGGAAAGGTATCAGATGTTTTCATGATGCTTCATGAAGATTTTTTAGGTGATTTTGAAGAAGTATTTTCAAGATATGTTAGTTTTGGTAAAATTGGGTGTTTCATAGTGTGTTTTAAAGGAAAAATTGGACCTTCTGATGTTCGTTGTGAGCTGTGTGATTTACATGGGGACTTGAGATATTTGGAATATATATTTAGGTGAGTTATGAGAATTTATTAAAAATAATGAGGTAGTTTGATTATCACATTTTTATGAACGATCATTAAGAAGATAATTTACTTTGAAACCCTATCTAAAACCCTAGCTCAAGATGACTTGGGAGAAAGTTAGTATTCTAAGCCTACATTTACTGGTTTTGCAAAATTGATGATTGGATGTTGTAGAGGACTCTTCCATCTTTCCATAAAGGCATATTAGATCTTGTGACAGTATGTCTACCTTACCAGAAAATGTTTATTTCTAAAGAAGTTCAGTTTAAGGTAAGATTTTACAAAGAAAGTAAAGAATAAATTTACATTGTTTTTATCCCCTGAGATATTTTAGGTGTCCATGATAGCTTCAGATCATGGTTGAAGTGAAAAATGGAAAATTTGACCCTATTTATGAAGATTGGTTTTTGGGGTAGTTTGGAGAAACTTGTACTAAAAGTGGAATTACAGGCTCTACATGATAATTTAGGACTCCGTTAAAGTTTATTTGTGATCTTTGTTTAGATATATTTTTAATGATATATCAAACTCATGTGTTTGATATGGTATGAAAAATTTATGAACTTATCTTTGAGGGTCTAATCTAGAGGATGTTTGATCTAGTAGGGTGCTAAGTAGATTCATGAGGTAAGATGATATTTATGAGTTGATATTTCTTGGTGATGGTTTTTGAGATATTAGAAATCATGTATAAGGGTGTTCAATTAATTTTTCAAGTGTGGAAGTGAGTTTTGTGGTGATGGATCAAGTTAAGCTCAAGGTTAGTTCTTGAGTCCTAGAAGGCTTAAGAAGCAACTTTCATATATGGTCTTGGTTGAAGGATTTCCAATTGAAGTTGGAAGGATTTATAATATGATGTGGAAATATGATTAAGAGATATTTCCATTGTTATATAGACTGTTTCTTTGTGATTGGATTTGAGGGATCATGTAAGTCAGTTTGTAGAGAAGAAGGTTTGTTGTTTCTCAGGACATATTTGTTCTTGCTGAAAGATTGGGTTAGTTGATGCATGTAATGGATTAAATGATGCTTAATATCACCTGAAAATTTAATAGGGATTAATTTTGTTCTTTGAAATGATAGAAAGGGTAAACACTAGTTGGATTTACAAAACAAATTTATGGGAAATATGATTTGGAGAAGAGGAAAGTTGGTACAGTTTGAACATATGTGTGTTTCACGAGGTCTAAAATGAATGGATATAATTTAAATGTCTTATTGGGACAACAATATTGTCACACAAAAAAATATAATATTGATATTGTATTCGACACATCTTGAATTACAATCACAGGCTATTATATAGCCATATCAATAGGAAAACTGACTTCCTATAAAATAGGAAACTACAACACACCCGAATATATATTGTTATATATTTGTTATAACAATATATATAAAACTAACTAACCATAAAATTATTTACCACAATGTAAATACTAATTCCTAACATTCCCCCCCTTAGTGTTTACATGGTAGAAAAACATCCACACTCTCAACTACAGTATGCTCACCCCTGTGGCATGTCCAACTCTGTGACTCATGACCTTGATCCAAAAGAAAGGCTCTCTCCTTCCATGGTTTTAAACAGGCTTACCACAAACCTTGACGTGACAGGAACCTCATCAACTGTCCATCTCGTGTGGTTTTCTGGATCCTCCCACAAACCCTTTCAAGATCCATGAACTGACTTACTCTGGTGCTACTGTTCACCACTATGCTTATACATCAGGGAATTATGTAGGAAACACAACTTGCATATCTCAAAACTGCACAATAGAAGATATACTAAAAAAATTTCACATTACTTCCTATAAGAATCGTAATGTTCTTAATCGTAGTCTCTGTCATTGATCGCTGCCACTCGATCTCGAACAGCATAGAAAACTGCCACTGCCACTGGAAGCTTTCCTTGACTAAGTCATTTTGGGTGCAGAATGGGAATGGAACATTGGTATGTATTCCCCCCCACAATGTGAAATTCCACTCATATAGATACTGAGAAGCAAAATGCATTGAAGAACATACTCCTGAATTGATCTTGCTAGTTAGGTCTTGCTGCACATGGTAACTAATGCTAGTGAACGTATTCTTCTAGCTGACCATCTTCCAAAGAAGTACGGAAGTCAGAGGACCAAGTCAGTCAGAGGATCACTGACAGTCATCTGCGCTCTTAACACAACTCTCTTTCCAACATCCATCAAATACCACACAAAACAGGAACACTGCAAACTGAAGCACACTGAGAAAATGGAAACCACACTGAAAATCATATACTCACACCATACATATGCCACCACAGCTTCTGCGCAGCCCCGTCGTTGGTGACTGACGAGAGGTCGTTGTTCGACCTCCTTCCTCCGATGCCTCCTTCCTCCATCAATATGCTACTTAAATTAGCTGGATCTAAACATGAGACTACATGGTTTCCACGTTGTATTTATTTAAGTTTCTCCCCTCAATGTGAAACCTTTTATTTCAGGACGTCAGGTACAACCGATAATGCGTCCACAAGATGATCAAAATAGAGGGTAATTTTCAAAAAAAACATATTTTCTCCCAAACATAGAACCAACAGGACAGGAATAAAAAAATATGCACTTTTGAAAAAAACGGCGCTCGATTTCGAGTTACCGTGCAAAAGTTATTGAAGTTACAATTTCCCGTAAAATGGCCCAATTTGAATTAAAATTGGATCAACGATTAAAAAATTACTCTAGATGGAGAGAAAATTTATCATGTGACCACTCATTGGAATTGGGAGGAAATAGGATTCCAAAAATGTGAAAGGCCCAGAAAAATGGTGTCGGAAAAATATTAATTTGGCTAAAAACGTAATAATTGCCCTTAAAATGCAATTATTAAACAAAAACTATAGTAAAATTAAATTTTTCAAACTATAGTCTTTGCTAAAAATTAAAAAATTAGCCAATCACAAATGGCTGCAAAAACTCATGGCCTTCATTGAAGTGACAGAATGATTTGCTGATAATTTGACAAAAAAAGAGCTAGAGCTCTCATTTTATAAACCGAAAAATGCGTTGGAAAGGCGCTTTCAATATCCCTGCAATGGTACCAAAAAAATTTGATTTCATTACCTGAACAAAAAGCTATTCTTGATTTATCTTGCACATGCCGATTCAGTTGCATGCGTATGACAGAACAAATTGAACATGAGCTTATATCAGTTGATCTGAAAGATACACAGTGGCAATATTCCTCAGCTCCAAATGTATAAAGAAATAATTGTATCACGATTTCCACCCAAATTTCTTCTGCTGTGAGGAGATCATTTGATAAACAAATGATATATTCCATACACTATCAAAGCATAAAATAATGTGAATCATAGCCGTGGGCATGCAAAGAAATGCCCAGATCTGTCAGAATCGTTGGAGGTAGAAACCATGATCCATTATATGCGCAGGCACATGGATATACAAATTGCCTCCAGGACGTGAAGAATTCACCTTATTTCTATGCAGCAGGTCTGCAACCGATTGATGGACATCATTTTTCAATGAGAAATGACTCTCATTTGGACACAACCTCAGACCTCTGATCGCTCTGATACCAAATATTGGGACAACAATATTGTCACACAGAAAAAATAAATTGATATTGTATTCGACACATATTGAATTACAATCACAGGCTATTATATAGCCATATCAATAGGAAAACTGACTTCCTATAAAATAGGAAACTACAACACACCCGAATATATATTGTTATATATTTGTTATAACAATATATATAAAACTAACTAACCATACAATTATTTACCACAATGTAAATACTAATTAAGAGAAGCCTAAAACAAGTGTTTTGAGTTCATTTTTTGAACTATTTCTCAGAGAGGGAAAAGTGTGACATGCCTAAGGGTGTGAAAGAGATTCTATTGCATGATTTCAGAGATGATGAAGTGTGTTACATATTGAATAATTTTATAAGGCACATGTGCAAGTGTTTAGAGCCAAGACATGTTTAGAAGGAATAAGATAGAACAAGTTGAAGCAATGAGGTTTTGATTATGATTGTGTGAGCTGATTAGAGATATCCATCATTTGTGGGAGAAGTAAAATTTAGAGATCATCATGTTCAAATGGCTGAGTTGGTTCTTAATAATCTTAGGGTTTTTTTCCTCCTTGTGGAGTGGTTACTTCACTAAATTAGGGGTTGGTGTTCCTTGTAGGGTTGGTGCTCTACTAAACTAGGGGATGGTGCTCCTTGTGAAGTTGGTGCTTCGCTCAATTTTATTTTTGTGAGTAATATAAGAAATGTTTTCAGTGGGTTTCTTACCCTTGAGGATTTCCCACTTATATTTGATGTTCATGTGTACTCTCTTTCTCTTTCTCTTGTGTATGGTTGTTTCTATGCTTAAGTAAACACACATATGGTTCATGGTTGATTGAATGGATGTATAAATGATAATGCATGATAAATGGAAAATGTAAATATTTTTTTGTAGGAATTATTCACCCCCCTTGGTCTATTTTTTTTTCCAACAAGTAGGAATCTTGTTGATCAAATTATTTAACTTTGTTACAAATTTTGTTACAAATTCTCTCATGGTCTTCTATGGTTCTTTCTTCATATGAGAAAATTGATCAAGGTGGCCATGAACATCTTTTGTAGTCTTGAATCTTGCTTCAAACCTTGTTTTCATATCACCCCAATTAGTAATCAAACATGATAGAAATTAGTAAAACTATTCTGTAGTGTAATCTTACAATGATTCTACATATAATCAAATAACATATTCATGTATCACTCCAAGAATTACATAGGCTATGATGAAAGATATAATGTGATCATCTGGACATTACTTTCCATTTCTATATAATTTAGGAAAGTTATTTCTTGATCCTCTTGGAAGTTTATGAATTGGTGGAGCTAAGGCCAACGAACTGTTATTCTTTAGGAGGAATGAGGACTAGTAGTTTTATAGATGGTTCTATAATATGACCTTCAAAATGATTTTAAGGAATTTGTATTCAACCTAGATAACATAAAGTCTGAAATTAGATCTTTATTGTTCCTCAAATACGGGGCCAATAATTCCATTTGGACATCAACTCCAGTGTATCTTATTTTTTCCAGTTTTTCTGGAGTAGTAGGACTGAAACTAGAAAAATGATGATTTTTTATAGGATAAAAATGGATCTTGAACATTCATATGGTATTTTTGGTATTTTTTAGTGTCTTTTTAGTTTTTGGGATTTTCATATATATATATATATATATATATATATATATATATTGAGGGTGCACAAAGGGTAGATTTTCCCTAGTAGAATCACTGAAAACTGTTGGAGACTTAATTTTTAATGG
Organism: Taxus chinensis; assembly: GCA_019776745.2. Taxonomy (NCBI): domain Eukaryota; kingdom Viridiplantae; phylum Streptophyta; class Pinopsida; order Cupressales; family Taxaceae; genus Taxus; species Taxus chinensis. The sequence goes on along the minus strand of JAHRHJ020003700.1, from coordinate 115,760 downwards.
TGTAAACTATTAGTTTTCACCAATGGTTATGGGGATAATCTCCTCCTTAATGGGTATGGGTAGGCTCCCATTATTGAATGTAAACTAACTAAAAATAATGTGTGGCCATTAGGTCAAGGATCACATAGGAGTAATCCAATAAACCTATGGAAAAGTACTTTTACAGAGTACAATGGAGGAATTTTCTATTAAGGGTGGTAAAGGGGAGTTGGATAAATAATGAGAGAGGATTAATGTTGTGAGTATACTCAAGGAATTCACATACATTAACCATAGTGAGTACACATTTAATTAGAATATCAAAACAATGTAGGTAATCATCAAGAAAAATAAAAAAATACACAAAGTTTTACATATCTATCAATCAAGGACACAACATTATTTCTTAGTTTTACAAGATAATAATGATTGAAAATTCAGAGAGTAGAGAGGGTGGAGGAACATAGAATAAAAAGATAGAGGAAATGTACATTTTTAATTCTTGATGTAGTAATGATGAAAAGCTCAACAATATACATTGATGAATAATTGCAAACTCTTTGGAATGGAGAGGTTATACTAATTTGTAGCATTACAAAATGACTCTTCCTCTTCCCCGCATATAAATTTTCATCTTACCACAATTTTTGACTTTTCAAATTCTTTTAGGAATGAAATTAAGTCATTTTATTAATTTTGAAAAGGGAATTTTATAATGCAACACTATGTATGTCACTTAAGTTAATAAGAAGAAAGAGTGAAAAAATACACTCTTAATGAAGGAATATAATGCTAGAGAGAGAGAGGGATGATAGAGAAGAAGAGAGAGAAAGGTGAAAATCTAGAGCCGAGACAATTTTTACTATTTAAGAATATTCTCCTAATGGACCTTTGAGGAAATGCTTCATGAATGAGAGAGGTTTGATAAATTTAATGAATCTTTTACAAATGAAGAGCCTTCTAACTTGAAGCACTATGATCAAAATATCCTTCTTCTTTGATATGTAAGAACACTCCAAAGTATTGAATGATGTTTTAGAAACAGTGTTGTGAGACATCACAATGTGAACCTGGGATGGATGCTGGAATTACTCATGACAATCCTCTCTTGTCATTTTTCTCATGACCATTTCCTTAAATGAATTAAATTTTGATGTTTCAACACCCTCAAAGTATTCATTATGTTCTTGATTACATGTGTTGCATAAGTGGCCATATGTTGAATTAGAACACTATGATTGCATATGCTTCCTCCTTAGATGAGATGTAGGTACACTTATTATGCATTTGAATCAGAGTTCAAAAAAATTGCCTTGATGAAACTAAGATGATTACCTATTCTTGAAAACATGGTATTACAAATGATGATCATTCTCTTACCCTTCTTGGCTAAAAAATACTCCTCTAATTGAATCAACTTTAAGATGCTCAAAAACCTTCTTGCCCATATGCTGCTCATGAAAATAAATGACTTATTGGTCTCAGGTGCCTCTGTAGCTTGAGTAGCTCATCTTGGATCATTCCTTGAAGATATTTGAACACAATGGAGGAGTTAGGATATGATGATAATAACATTAATCCTTGAGATTCACATCTCACCTTTGTGGAAAATACTTAATCTCCTTGGATGAAATCAACCTTAAGAAACTCAAGTGCCTTTTGCTATCAATGAGGAAAGAGGAAATATTAGATTCACATCACATTTAATGGTTACATTACCATTCTGGGTCCTGAGGAGATGATTGGGAATTGATACTCTTTGAATAGGATGACTCCTTTTAAAATTCACAATTAACCTCCCTGAAAAAGATGTCATCTTTTTGGATGGAAACCTACTTAGCATCCATGACTATCATTTTTTCTCATCTACTCCTTATAGGTATTCTCCTTCAAATAGAAGTATTTATCCCTCAATGGAACTTGAAGGGATATATGAGAATGGGTTCCATGTTCTTGAGCTCCATACTATACTAAAATAGTGAAAATGATACCTCTCTAACTTGTAATATGTGAGTACACAACCAAACATTGACTAAGTGTTTCGAAACGCTCTCATGAGGTATGTATTTTTTGTGAGCCTGAGATGACTGTCACCATCACTCATGGTGAGATTATGTTATCTAGAGGCTCAATTGATGCCTATACAAAGGTTGATGAGACTTAAGTTTCAATGGATCTCTTGATTTTATTGATTGCATTATCTCTGTCTAAGTGATTATATTTACACACATTGACACCTTGATCTCTTCCTTGTCATAGTGTGACCCAGGATGACACTCTTATTCCACAATTGGGATGAGTCTGGACCATCCAAGATTCTTACATTAAAATGTGTCATGCACAGAAATCACCTTTGGGCTGACTGCTTTAAGGAGCCTATGATGGGGTTTTCTTTCCTATCTTAATTATAAGGCTACTTCTTAGCCTTGGGAAGGGTGGAAAAAATAAATGAAGATAAGAAGAATTGGAGCTGCTACAAGCTTTCTGAGGGCTTACTTACAAGACTTGCTATTTTTATTAGGTCTTACCCAGGACTGCCATTTTTTAGTAAGTTTCCATAATTTTCACCTCTCTAATGTTTTCGGATCATGTTCAAAATATTGAAAATGCTGAGGATTCACTATTTTTAGAAATTTACTATTTTTACACACCCACTGCTAGATCTGAATACTTTCTATTTTTTTAAAATGGCACTTACAGGTGTCAGATTTGAAATGAAAACTAGTCTCATCAATTTTTCATGATTTTACAACAGGATGCTTCTACTCTAAATTTCATGGTGATTCCATCTTTCTAGATCTCCGTGGACAATGATAATTTCATCGATGATGGTAGAATAGGGTTTATAATATGTCATATCCTCAATATCTATAAAAAATCCATAGCATCTCATGGATTTTCTTTGACATGAGTCAAATGAAAGAACATTTTTGGATGAGGAGATCATTCACTCCAAATTTCAAGGGAAACAGGTGCCCGAATGACCGGAGATTCATATAATCAAATATTCATTTTTTCTGGAATATAGAAGTTTGGATTGTAAATGTGGCCGCATATCTAGATTAAAATGGAGTTTTGGAAGGGGATATTGTAACATAAATTTTCATTGAAAAATAACTAACGTATTGGAGAAATGGGAGAGTTTAGTGAAGTTTCTGTTGTGATTCTTAACCTCACCTTTGAGACTGCACTGAAAACTTTTAGGAGTTAGAAAATGGTTTACACATAAGTGGAGTGGATGTTTGCACTTTTGTGTCCTAGTGAATCCCTAAGGAGGATTGAGGGGACACCAATGGGACACTAAATGGGTGTCCAAAGTACAACCTGGGAAGTGTGAGGGGATAAAAGTGATATATGAGTGGATGAAAATGGTAGATTTGCGGTGGGATGGAGGTGTTGAGCATGGTTCCTAGGGGTTGCATGGATGATTGGGTCACCATTTCATGTCCCATTTGTACCTTTGGAGATAAAGAGGGAGAGATGGGACACCTGGGTGTTCAAAGTGCAACCTGGGATGAAGGAAAGAGGTCACACTTTGATTTTCCCCTTGTCACCATAGGGGAAAAAGAGGATAAAAGAGACACTTGGGACACATGGGAATCCAAATTGTGACCTCAGAGGAGTTAGGCCAGGTCACATTTGTGTGTCCCCCCTTGCTTCCCTTACACCATGGGAATAGAGGGTACATAGAGGACACACGTAGGGACACTTGGGATTCCAAAGTGAAACTTGTGGGGAGAGAAAAAGGTATGAAATATGGTGTTTCCTTTTATTCCCCTTTGTCTCCTTATGGGATAGATGGGACACACGAGTGTCCAAAGTGTAACTTTTACCAAATTAGGAAAGCAAATTTTTCATTAGTATGTCCAAATTAGGACACTCGGAACTGAGTTTTTTTCATCCTCTGAAGCATAGGAAAGTGTTTTGGGGGTCAAATATTATATTATTTTTACTAAAAATAACACCCTTATGAAATCAATGGAACCATTATAAAGACCCAGTAATTCCTTAAATTCTAAATTTAGGACCTATTTCATCTTGAACTAGAGAGGGGTAGCTAGTAGATGTTTTAAATTACCCTCAAGAAATCCTTGAGTCATTGGAAAAAAAATTTTATGTTTTCACCTTTTAGAGGATTCCAAGATATTTATGATGATTATTTTTTTACCTCCTAATTCCATATGGATCTCCCAGAATCATCTAGAGAAGTCAGCTTTCACCATTGTAGCTTTCATTCCTTATACCTTGAATTACCCAATGTTGAACAGATTGTTTCTGAATCAAATTTTTTTTCCCTAAAATTTCCTAAATTGCCTTGGAAACCTACAATGTTATCCAAAATCACCCTTACATGCTTTATAATTTCCATGTATGCTTCCATAGGGTGTTTACTTAGCTACAGAATGACCAAAAATGACCTTTTTAGGCTTTCAGAAGGAGATGTCTTTGATCGAATCATAATGAGTTTATCTATCATATCAAGAACTATTCCCTACAAATTTAAACACACTAAATAATCAAGTTATTACTTTCCTTTGATCCTGGATGAGGGTGGGACTAATGAAAAGCTAGCCATAGGAAGGGTTCATAGTGACCGGGAAGAGGAATTTTTGACCATGGACTTAGTTTGTCATGATCAAAAGTTTTAATTTTTTATGATAAACAGTTTACATGACAAAAATATGGCAATCTCATAAAATTACATAATGTAGGTTGTATTTGGATCTTTGTGGGTTGGGATATAACATTGACTGCAGACTTGGCCTCAATAGGCTTTCCCTTAAAGGCATATTTTCTTTGGAACTTGTTAGTAGATTGATCTGAAACATTAGCACCATATTTAAGTTTTTCTAGAGAAAGTAACTTGATTTCATGAATTTTTAGAGTGTGACATAGATGATCAGAAGAGTGAAAAGATTCAAAGAGCACACATTCTTGTAATACGATTTAAATAAAAATATCTTACAATTCAAATTTAGCTAAGAAATTGTTCATTTTAGAAAGATTATTCTTATAGCACATAACATAATCACTAATATGTTCATTATATCCTTGCTTCATTTTACCCATTTGTGTATATGATATTTTCGTTCCAATGTTCATAGAAAAGTGAGAAAAAATAGATTTACTAAAGGATTTAAAGATCAAATGGAGTGCAAAGGAAAGTCCTAAAACCATTACAAAGCATAGTCCTGTAAGCTCCTAGGAAATAACTTGGTCAATAATGTGCCATCACAAGAATAATCCAAGCATGCCGATGCGCCCAGAAATGGACCATTTTATACAATATTTGACATTATTTTTTCTTGCATATTTATAATGGATCTAAGTTTAATCTTCAAACTTATGGTTTATTTAGGATGGAATAAAGAGCATATATCATGGTTATTTTTTTAGAATTCATTTTTTATATTTTTGTTAGCTAATTCTAATGATTATTGGAAAAAAGATGTCAATTTGCGCATATACAGTTCATACTTTTCTATCATTGTGGAATAAGGAATTTTGAACATTAAACACCAACTACAACCAACCTTGGAAGATCTTCAAAATATCTCATATCATAGACTTCATCAAAGCACAATGTTGTGTCCCACTTCATGTCCCAAAAACGTGAGTAACAAGTTGGGTGGGATCGGAAATCGAGGGTGTTCGCGCGAACAACCCTTTCGCGTGAACCCCCTTCGCCTGAACTGCCACGTAGGATGAAGAAACTAGTTCGCGCGAAAGGGGGTTCGGGCGAACACCCCTTCGCGCGAACCCCTCGAATTCAAATAATTTTGGCGGCAAAGAGTTATATATAGATATTTATATAGTTTTGGGTGGCGGATCTAGGGTTCAGGGGGGTTCGGGCGAAGGGGGATTCGCATGAACCCCCTTCACGCGAACCCCCCTTCGCGCGAACCCCACTATGTGGCACCTATGTGGCACTTATGTGGCACATTTTGGCGCCAAGTCCATTTGGAGGATAATTTTATGCCAAAATGTACCATTTAGGTGCCACGTAATTAGGGTTAACGAATGAATAAAATTACAAAATTTTAACACAAAATACAGAATTTTATTAGCTTTCTAAAAAAATATAATTTTCATTTTTTAAAAATATGTGTTTTACTATTTATTTTTTATATTTTGCTAACATATGGTATTTTAGGATAATCGATCGTACACAATCAACCCAATTTGAAAAATAGCAAAAAATATAAAAAAAAATTAAAAAAATTAAAATTACTATTTATTGAAGTCTTCTTCTTACCTGTGAAAAAAAAAATTTCAATTTCGATATAAATCTTAAAATTTATTGGTATAAACATTTGTACGCCATTTATTTGAAAATATTTTTACTAAATAATTAATTAAAAAAAAAATATAAGTCCAAAAAATATGAAAATTTGATAGCACCTCAAAATTCAAATCTTGAACATATATCTAAAATTTCATGGTGAAAAAATAAATTTTCATTCAAAAAAAACCACCTGAGGACAGTCATTCCTCTTTTATAACATAAGGAAACAACGTATGAATAAAATTAAGAAAAAGACCTTTTTTTTTTGCAATTTTTTTTTTTTTAAAAAAATTGATATGTATTCTACACTCTAAATACAACATTTCGTTAGTTTGTGGAATTTCATGAATGTGTACGGTTTTATGGCTATTACCTTTAGAAAATCAATGAAACTGAAAATTCATGTTTATAATGGTACAAAACATACCAAAAAGTGGGACAGTTTATTGTGCTTTGACCACTGAACATATATTGTTATTTCATCATTGCATTAGCTCCAAAAATGTTTAGCAGTTCTATAAGTGGATCCTTAAGCATATGTTCGAAAAAAAAGTCATCAAGAATATACCCAAACGAAAATCTGATAGCATATTCAAATTCCTCTTGAAAAATTATGCAAGTTGAAAAAACCATCTTGATTCGAGTTCATATGCAAACATTATATTTGTTTTAATAATGATTTGGAGTCTTCCAAAAATGATCTAACTCGATTCAGAGTCCTCCAAATAGCCTCAGAGTCTTCCTAAAATGCTCCAACTTGCTTCATAATCCTCCAACTCACTTTGGAGTTCCTCCAAATTGCTTCAGAGTCTCTTTGGAATTATTTAGAGTCTCTTTGGAATGATTCATAGTCTATTTGGGATGCTTCAGAGTCTCTTTGGAATGATTCAGAGTCTCTTTGGGATTCCTTTAGAGTTTATTATTATAGCTTTGGAGTTGGATATTAGATCTCTAAGGATGAATACTAAAATTGGAGAGATGAGAATACCTCCAAGGGTGACATTGTTATCTATTTTTGGAATTCATTCGAAAAATAGATATTTCTATAAGTATTTTATTATTTTTAATATAAAGGAGAACCAATATTGATTTTTTATAATCAAACAATAAATTAATAGAGTCGTACTGTTAGTTGGAATTAGATAATCTCTCTCCATATTTTGTGGAGATCGATGTTTTTTAGATAGATTGAAATTTTAGTTGATAAAGATGTGTTCCTTAAAATAAGGAGGTGGTTGGAAGCATGGAATTATAAATGAAACTTCCCACACCATTGAATGTAATCACCATTTTTCTAATCAACGGAGATATTCCATTCCATCTAATTATAGATAGTGAAGATTAAAATCCTCTTTCGGGGAATGATCTGGCCCCTCATTACAAGGAAGATGGGGCTATATATTTATGTTGTTCATTCTGTAATTATTTTTGTTGTATTTTTATTTGGTTTAATGTAATTATTTTTTGTGATGCATAGTATGTTGTAAGCATGCAGGTTTTGTATGCGTTTATTTTCAATTCAACAATTTAATTTTCTGCAGTGTGTTAAAATTTCTTGCAATGTGTGTTTTCCTTTCATGCAATTATGTTTCCTTTCCTATAAGTGTTTTCATTCCATGAAAGTGTGATTTTTAATGTATGCAAGTGTGATTTTATATTTCTACAAGTGTGGATTTTAGTAAAAGGGACCATTACTAAATATTTCAGAAACCAACTCTAGATTGACATTGTTTAATGTTGAGGATTGACGACCCTTGTCACATGAAACATACAAAGATATAAAATGATATTGTGGATCCCCATCGCCATCAAAAATAGGAAACTTGGGTGAAACAAAATTGGAAGGAATTGGATAAAAATAAAATTCAGGTGTGAGAGGACTTTGTAGGAGATGTGAAGACTCAAGAGATGGAGAAGAAATGAGAGAAACATGTTGCAATTGAAGAATTTGATCTTATAAAACATGATACAAATAATATATGGCATAGGTACCTAAAGGAGTGCTAGGTTAGATATGGGAATTAATGTGGGAAGAAAAGAGAGTAGTGGGCATGGAAATAGGAATATAAATGGTTGGTATCCCTATAGCGGTGAGGGAAGAAGATGGTGGGAGTAGAAGAGGTGATAGTAGCAGAGAACTTGAAGGTATGAACCATACTATCATGGGAAGCATTATAACGAGCACACTGAGATACTAATAAAACATAAAGGATATGTGTGGTATGAGAGTGGAATTGTAGCATAATCTAGAACGGAAATTAGTGAGTGCTTCAAGTTGTGAATGTTCCACATTAGTGTATTCATCATAATAATGCTCACTATCAGAAGTTTCTATTTCATGGAGGGGATAGGAATTTAAGTGAGGATTATCATGTGTGGTTTCAGCCATACTATTGGAACAATTACGGGTCTATGAGATGATCTCAATTTATTATGGGATACCAAAGTGACCACTACAGGTAATGGGCATGATGGCTTTATTTGATAATGGACATGTAAGGATCAGGTTCACTAAATGATTTAACATAGTTTAAATATTATCAAAGAACTAAGATTAAACATATATAACAGTAATAAGGAATATCTACCAAAAAATGACAAACAAGTGTGAACACTAGAGAGATAAGAATGACTTCACTTATATCTGAGTTCCCAAACTGATTCTTGGATAGAAACTGGGTGGAATATGTTGTATTTGGGATGAGTATGTTTCATTTGAAAAAATGAGACCTGCAAAGCTTATCTATAGAACTATAAAAAGGAGGAAAAACACCACCCCGAGAATTAGTGTCTGAACTGGGCACTAGTGCCCTAGAAACAACTTCATATATGATCTTTTTTAGGGTTTATCCTTATCTTCTTCCTTTTTCTCTTATCACTCTGGATTTGCTATATGATTTTACTATTGCACATCAACCTAAAAAAAACCATAATTTTTTACACAAACCTCAAACACACATTAGATTGAATAAATAATGCATATTCTTAAGTTGGAATGACATCATAGGTCATCCTAATGTGATTATCACTAAGCATTGCACTACATTTCAGACTCAATGTAGTTCTAGTGTGTGTGATATAATTGTGTCCTTTGAAGCTATGTTTCCCTCTTTCCAGTCACAAAAAGTTAGTGGGATAGAACTAATTTTCCCCTAAAATTAATATGTGAGATGGAATTACAAAATAACCCCTCATATGTAATGAATACTGCAGAATAAATGTAGTCCTTGAATGTTTCTCTTTTCTCAAGTAATAAATAGGAAGTAATAGACATAATTGCCTAGCCCCTAATAATATTGATTAATTCATATATATATATATATATATGATTTCGTTATTTGAATTTCATCATTAAAAACTAAAAATGGCCAACCCAAAGTGATAGGTAGTAATTTAAATAAGACAATAGTTGATGTGGCATTTAAAATTTGACAAAAGGAGGGAAAAGGATAGAAGCACCCAAAAGGGAATAGTAGCACTTGGGTACTCCTATCCCTAATTAGTTGTATTGTATGGGATGCACAAAGGATAAAAATGGGAAATATAAAGGTGGATCACATGTTATCCAATGTCCAAAAGTAATGTAGTCATTCTAGAAAAGTAAATGATATATGTATAAGGAGGGTGAAGCAATGTAAAAGTAGACAAAAATATTTTAAATGTCTAGTTTTATTTCTTAGGAATCATGTATATAATGACATACTTAGAACCGTGGTGTAAATATTAAGTATATGATTTCATGTCTACACATATGGATACGATACCAAGGTATTATATTACCTAGAATTGAAGAGGACCCCCTAGAGAACATCGCAAAGTATATATGTCCAAGGATGAAAAAAATTCTTAGTTGATGTGCATGAAGAGATGGTATGAAGCATGAGTCAAGGCCTTTAGATATGAATGGTGCATTCTAAAAAAACTCCCATATGTGTCTGGAGTAAAGGTGTGATTTGGAGTAAATACTTAATGTTGATATATGTAATTTAAGATGAAGGAAAATTCATGGTCTGTATGGTATTGGATACCATATGAATTATCAGATGAATAGTGCCATGAATCCCTTAGCCACTTCAATGATATAAATTTCTATTTCATACTCAATGTTGATGATGGTATTCAATAGTTTAAGCTTGTGTTCAAGTACCTTGATATGAAAGATATGGAGGATAATGAGATGGATGATGAATCCCATGAATTCATTTATTCTACACATTCCATTTTAAAACAATGTCAAATAGTTGACCAACTAGGTCATCACATATGCAATTAGGTCATGTATAAATATGGATTATATTTCGGTTTCCCAGTAGGTAAATATGAATGATAAACATGTTGGGTTTTTAATATTAAGTGAGAAACTGACTTAATAGAAACCCACCAAAGACTAAATGGTCTTGACATATAAATTATGTTTAAAACATAAACATGGTGGAATCTACATATTGTGTTAGGAGTATTTTAATTTTAAATATTAAAGTGAACCAAACACCCCACTTGCCTTGATATAAATCAAGGTGACCTCTTTGGGATTTGTTATAGCAAGTAACAAATAGAAGCGAGTTCTATATGTGATTAGATTAAGGATAGATGATGCAAATGGTGTGAAATTTAATTTATACACATGAACAAATGTATATGACAGTTTATAATTCCTCCTTGATGGTGTAACTAATGTGGATTCAAGAAAATAGTGGGAGTGCTATGTTAAATACATATTATCAATAAAGATAAGTGATATTTTAGTGGGTTTTTTTATCAGAAAGGTTTTCCCACTTATATCTTTTGTCTTGTGTTCATTTACTTTCGTGTTTATGTATGCAATCTAATATATAATTCATTATAACTTACTATACATTCATAAACTATAATCTTTGGAAGTTTTATATGATGGAATTATAATTTGTGATATTATTTATCCCCATGCTTACTAACATGGTATCAGAGCTAGATGTTTGTGGTTATGTATGATAAGTTTACTTTGTAGGTGCAATATCATCTATAAATTGATTAAAATAAGATAACATGATGTTTTCAAAACCCGTAAAACCCTAATTGTTATAATTTGTGGCTTTTTGAAAAACTACATGTGAAAAACTCTAATTCTCTGTCAACTTATTTGAAATTGGAAATTATGAAATTTTAAATCAAGTTTGGAATATTAAAGTCTTCTAAGTGATTGGAATTGTGGTTTTTGGTCATCGACGACCTTCCTTAGTGTTTTCCAATCTTTCATGTTTTTCTCTTGTGTTACATGACATTTCTATGTTTTGCGTGGCTTATTTATTTGTTGTGTGTTTTGTTACAACATTGTGTGGCTTGTTTAAGTCTTTCACAACTTATTTAAGTGTTTAGAGAAATTTTTCTTTTCTCTATGGATCTCATAGCTGTTATACAACCTATTTACATGTTATGTGACATTTTTCTTATTGTTCAGAACTCTTTTGAATTACCACTTTTTATAGAAATCCTTTTATTATGCAGCCTTTCTTTCATGGAATTTCCTTTGTTTCACGGTTTTTTCCACGATCCTTTGTTGCATGGCTTTTTTCTGTTGTCCTTTCCTTTGTTTTGTGGCTCTTACCCTATAATGTCGTGGAATACTAAAAATTCAAAAACAAGCGAAACATTGTTATTTTTTACGCAACTTATGAACTTGGATAAGCTATAACTTCTTGTGTGTTACCTCGCATGTCCTCATAGCATAATTTTTTATCCTTCACGAATTCTTGTTTGTCACTTCATATATTTTTAAGGATTTTCAAAATATTTTCTTCAAGTTCACGAGTAAATTATTTTCTTGTCCCATGGGCATTCCTTTGCTCCACGGTTTTTACAAATTGAAAAAGCTATATCTTGTTATCTATTTCCTTGTGACATCTCATGACTTGTTCTCTATGTTTTTTTGCCTCCCTTCTTAGTTCTCATACCTTGTTTGAGTGTGTTTATTTAGTTGCATGCATTTCCCTTTATTTTAAATCCACAAAAGTTTATTTTCTTCTAACTGCGGATATCTACAACTGTTAAAACCTACATAATACTAATTGTTCTAAATTTTCTATGTTTTTTTAATATGGATAGTTCATCTAATTAATCAATGGATAAATTGATTTGTTAAATGTTACTAACTGTAGTATTTAGAGAGTTAGGATTAAAGCCATCCTTATGGTAAGAAGTCTTTGGGATCTAGTTAGTGGTGTTGAAAATAGACCTATTGGGAGGCAACATACACCTAAAAACTTGAGTATCTTGTCACAAAAATCCCAAGAGGTCATGTCCATCTTATTGAAAAGTATCAAAAATGAACTCTTGTTCCATATAGGACACATGGAGTCTCCAGGTGATGCATGGATTTGATTGCAAACTATGCATGAAGGTAGTTGCATTTTTAATATAATAAAAAATAGTCATGGAACTGTTTACAAATACAATGAAAAGAGATGAAAATCTAGTCAATTATCTAGCTAATATTAAGAACATTAAGGATCAATTAGATGGATGTAATTGTGAATTATTTCAACATAATTTATTATCTTTTAGAGCATGGACTAGACTATCTGATGCAGTCACGTTTAGGGAGTCCAATTAAGAACTGTCTTAGAGCACACAATATTATGAAACAACGCAACTCTTGGTGACTGACTCGCAGTGTTTGCACACACAAGCAATTAGTTCAAACAGACTTTATTGATCATTTTTTAACTTTTAAGGAAACAACAACTCACATAAACTTGGGACTGATTGCAACTGATACAGCCTCTACACAATCCCTGAGGAGATACAACATAATACCATCAATTTGAGTAGTAGAATAGCAACAATCTAAGCTATTCTATATTCCAATGACAATCCTAAGAGTATCACACCCGACTCCTAACCAACCAATGAACCAGCGCCTCTGGAACTTATGCCAAACCTCTTGAACCTATTTTCTCAATCGTAAGGGTGAGTCTTACAAAACCAAGCACCACCTACTTACAACATTGCCTCAAAGCTATAACTTACCCATATGACATTTATTAAAGCCTCCCTAATTAAATGTGTCATGGTGTTCTAGGCAAGATAAGGCCTGCATTTTCCTTACTGCAATTCACAATCAAAAGACAACTCAATGCATTCAATTCAACATAACAATTACAATTATCGATTAGGTGAATCGTCATTGGCTCTTTCCTCAATGCAACAAACAACTTGAATTTGAATTTTTGCTCTCCAAATATAACACACACGCTAAAACCTATGCCCACAAGACTGTTCATTAGCCTTCCAAGTGAACCATTGTGCGTTTTCTCAAATGGACTCAAATGGTTTTGCGATTTCAAAGATAGATGTGCACCATTGAGATGAAGTCCTGTTGGTAATGTGAAACATTACCCTTAAAAAAAACTTACGTGATATCACACACAAAAGAATTGACACAAGTTAATTCTTTGAAGTCTCCCTATCTTGCACTACGTGATCCAACCTTGTGCTAAGTACATAGAGCATTACGCCATCCATTTGAAGACGTTTGCACAGCGGAGATGCTGCAATGCACCTTGACCTTCTATTTCATGTGTTCGTCATCTTCTGTTGGCAAAAAATATTTGTGTTGCGCTCTTAGAATACTTATTTGCGCCTACTTATGAAAGATATTCTAGACTCTAGAATATACTGCAAACCTAATTATCACCTATTGATATGTTGTAAATCAAAATAACCATGCAAACATGTAAACGAGTGTTCAATTTGTATTTTGGTTGATGCAGATTGTTTGTAAACCTAGATGCTCCTACATCATACACCTCGAGTAAGAAAATTGTTCCATGAGCTCCTATTCATGGAAGCTCTATAAATGGTATTCCACGTATTGTTGCCTTAGATGCATTAATCTAGGTCGCATCTTCAATATTTCTACCCTTCTAGTTGTCTGAATATTCTTTGTAACTCTTGTTGCACGTAGTCCTTGTTCTTGCCTAATTATCCTACCATCTTCCTTGTGCACTTTCTGAGGTATTTGTGTTCTCCAACCAACCAAATCTGAATATGTATTTTCTTCACTGCTTTGTCCTTCATAATAAGGATACAAATTTACCACATTGAAATGTTTGAAATGTCTATTCCATCTAGCAACTCAATTTCATATGCATTGGATACAAACTTCCACAATATTCTGAACAGTTCTATTTTTCTTCCAATTCAACTTCTCATATGTACCTTTTGTCAACCTCTCCTTCCTCAAGTGTGCTAAAACCATGTCTCCAACCTGAAATTTATCTCATCTTCTCTTCATATCTGCATGTTGTTTATATGGTGTATTACTTTTTAAAAACTACTTGCATGCTTGTTTGTGTACCTCATACAGATATTCTGCAAAACCTTCAACTTCAGTACTCTTTGCTCCTTCACTACTTATACTTCATAAGTCTACAATTTCCTTAGGACTATTACCATACACAATCTGAAATGGTGTTTTCCCTTGTACTTCTATTTACTAAATTATTATATGCAAAATTTGTTTGTGCCAATAGTAAATCCCACAAACATAGCTTATATCCAACTAAACATCTTAAAAGATTACATAAACTTCTATTTACTACCTATGCCTGTCCATTTGTCTGTGGATGAAGAATTGAACTAAACAATAACATTGTATCCAACTTCTTCCATTATGTCCTCCATAAATGTCCAACAAACTTAGCATCTCTATCTTAAACTATACTACACGGTAAACCATGTAGTCTTACAATCTCCTTGAAATATAAATTTGCAGTGAGTGTTGCATCACCTGTCTTATTACATATGATAAAGTGTCATCTTGGCAAATCTATCCACTAAAACAAAAATGGAATCAACACTTTTATATGTCCTAGGAAAACCTAAAACAAAAACGGAATCAAAACTTTTATATGTCCTAGGAAAACCTTAAACAAAATCCATACTAATGTCTTCCCATAGCTTTTATAGCATAGGCAATAGTAAAATACAACCCGGCTTTTTGACTTCTTCCTTTTGCTGACATAACCTGCACGCTTGTACAAATTTATGCACATCAATACTCATCTTAGGCCACAAGTAATTTCCAAACAGGGCAAAGTCTCATCATAACCATAAATGACTCGCTATCAGTGTACCCCGAGAACACATCCATTGTGTTTTTGAGGACGTTTCGGGGATGTAAGGATGGGTAGGAAATGTCCCCTAGCTGTCCCCATTTTTATTTTAGGAAACGTTTTGTGGACAGCGTTTTTATGGCAGGGGACGACAAGGGACGAATAGTTGTACTGAGGAAAGCTAGAAGTCCCCTGCGTCCCAACACACAATAACACATTTAAAAAAAAAAAACGCTCAAAAAAAATGGCAAAGTTTCATGAATTATGACTCCCCTACGGCTGCACAATTTTCCATCAACAAGATGAATTGATTCCAATTGAATGGAAAGAAGTTGAAGGTCCAACTTAAGAGAGATAACAAACCGAGCGGGCCTTATTAAATAGACACGCCCATCATGCAAAGGGGGAGGTTGGATGGATGGTGTTGTTCTTTAAACTTGAGACTATTCCATTCAACATGTAGCAATTATATGCTCCATTTTTTTGTGGGTTAAAAAATGGTTTGACTGAGAGAGATTCTACCCACTTCATGTCTCTAACTCAATTTACCTTGACTTTTGATAAATTTGCAGTTCCTTATAATTTGTGTACAAAAGAAAATCTTTGGGCAATAATAATGTCTCCACTTCTTGACTGCTTACACAATTGCATAGAACTCCTCATTATACACTGAATATTACACTTTGCATCATTCAGTTGCTCACTAAAGTATGTTATTTGTCTTCCTTCTTGACTTAATACCGCACCAATTACTATTCCACTTGCATAGCAATCAACCTAAAAAAAACCTTTGTGAAATCTAGTAATGCTAACACTAGCCGCTAAGTCACCTTCCTCTTCAAATCCTAAAAAACTTTCTTCTATGTTGGTTGTCCATGCAAATTCTTTTTTATCTTTTCGCATGACCTTTGTGATAGGTGTATGCATACCGATGAAATTCCAAATGAACTTCCTATAGAAACTTGTGAATCCATTAAAAACTAGGTGTCACCCAATCTAATATTGCTTTCACCTTTTCTAGACCCATATTCAAATCTCCTTGGGATATTAAAAACCCAAATATACAAGCTCTTCTTATGAAACCACATTTCTTCAAATTTATCAACAATTTCTCTTCTTACAACTATTGTAACACATTTCGTAAGTGCGTCAAATGATCCTCCTTTGTCATACTAAATATCAGAATGTCATCAAGATAAACAATGATGAACTTACCCTAAAAAAGTCTTAAGGACCTCCTTCATAACTAACATGAAAGTACTCGATGCAAGTACTCAATCCAAATGGCATAAACCATCCACTCATACAATCCTTCTTGTGTTTTGAATGCATTCTTACATTCATTGTTGTCCCTAAAGTGGATCTAGTAATGTCTACTCTTCAAATCTATATTTGTGAAATACTATGATGCAGTAAGACAATTCCATCATGTCATTCATATGTGACAACGGGAACTGTACGTACCCAAAATTGTAGGGTACTGCACCCATCGGAACAACGTAAACACGTGCCCCAATGATGATACAGGTCTCCTTGCAAGGTGTTCGGGATCTGGAAAAGCTCTCCAAGTATGCGTTATCATCCCGCATGCCCCGCTTAGCCCCCCGCGTGCTTTGCTTTTCTCTTTTCCCCTCTTTTTCTTTGCCTTTTTGCTCTTCAGTTACGAAACCGCCGCCCTGCCGGGGGGGCGGTCTCGTGACCCACCGCCCTAGACAGGGCGGCGATCCTTTACCGCGTTTTCCAGAATGCTCTTTTAACGCGACTCACGTAAATTTTCAACGTTTACCAGCTTTTTTTTTCACCGCCTTGGGCTTGCATTAATGATTTTGGTTCCCTGGAATAGTGTTTTGCCATTGTTTATAGTTTTAAGAGTTCAATTTGGTTTTTTACCTTAGGTAAATGCAAATGCTATAAAATAGTTGGCTTGTGCTCAAGCAAATGGCCCCTTAAATTTGCCTCTGAATTTCTCATTGCAATAGATTAGTCTTTCATTTTACTTATAATTCTTAGTTTTCATTCATTGCATGCTTGCTTAGTGTTGTTTTGCTGTTAGGAAGCCACATATCCATCTTGTGCAAATGCTGTTGATATTTCATGGGCCAATCCATTGGAGTAAGATAGTCTGTTTTTCATTAGGAAGCCATTAAAGTTGCAGGTTTTGTTCTTCAAGCAGGATAGTTTCAGGTTCTGGACGCTTTATGTTGCATGACTCGCAATAAATCCCGCTAGGAATTGCATAAGCCAAGCTCTGTACTCTTGCGCTATCTCTCTCCTACTCGCATTGTATTCAGTCTATATCCTAAAGTTGCCTTTGTCCCAATATCTACTTCTGTTGATGCTAGCATTACACGCTTTTCTGGATCCACGTGAACACGAAGGAGCAAGGAGGTCACACTGAGGGGACAAGATCACACACATTATCGGATTCGCCACTGTCTGCAGAATCCAGGTTCTAGCTTTCAAAGTTTTAAATTAGAAGCATATTAAATAGAGTAGCCAATCACTTTATTTCAGTCAATTTTACTTTTCGATATTGCCAGGGAAGCTGTGAGGATTGATAGTTTCTGTGAAACTATGATTTGTTCCTCACTTCTGAGGTAGGATTGAAGATTTTCAATTAAGTTAATTAGTTGTCTTTTATTTAGATTCACACATCTGCACAGGTGAATAACGACATCATGTTATCTCGTTTGTTTAGTTTTAGTATAAAAGTAGTTTAATAAGTTGTTTATAATTATAATGTTTCAATTGTATATTTTGTTTAGATTAGTTTCCCTTCAATAGTAGTATAAATTGTTATTTTCAGTTTAAGTTAATTTGGAGACTTCATAACTAGATTAACACTGAGATCCTCGTTAGGAGATAAAAACCATAGGGAACTTATGCTACCCGCTCATAGCCTCTAAATCTCCCCTTTGTCATTTCAACTACCAGGAGATCACACTACCAAATTTTAGTCACTGATCCTCCCATGGTTAGCCATAAGAAAGTTGCTTGCCGATTCTCATCCTCACCTATAACTTTTCTATCGTTGAAAAATGACCATAATTCCGACTATGACTTCATCTAAGTCACCCGCATTACAAATCACCGACTGTCTCGGCACAACCTCGAGAGGTCGGGTACGGGGAAGCTCACTTGTCGATTATCATCCTCGCATGTCACTTTTCTGTTGTACAGTTTCCTTTCACTACTTGGTCCATTATCCGACAGTTGCATGGTGATACTGCTTCACCATCAGAGAGAAACACTTCCCTAGACCACTTGTGTGCTACCATGGATTCTCTCCCTTCTCACATCCCTTTCATTTTTTAGTGTACCTATAACCATGTCGCTTCCTGGGATTCCCTTGTTGACCTTCCACATTAGGATCTTGTTATTGAGACCACTCACACTACTGTTGCCACTACAAAGATTATTGTTGACCAAGTTCATTCTTTGATTCACTCTTCACACTCATGTTACATTAGAGACCATTCTTTGAGACAATGTCACCATTTCCACTTCTTCTCCCTCGCATATTGATTTATCAGTTGATAACACTCTCCCTGCACTTGTTTTTTTTTCTGTTGAGTGCCATGTTGCTTCACCTTGGCCTTCCAGCAGCTCTCTGCAGCAGCGTTGTCCTCCTACTTCATGTGATGACCATTATAATAACATAAACTTGCATGTTTATATCCCTAATGATGAGGATTATGCTTCTATTTCTGATGATGGAGAGTGTTACTGAGGACTCCTCTTCTCATTATCTCACCTTTCTAGAGTATGTTGACACCCCTCTTATCTAATCAAACATTGAGCAATACCATTCTCAACCTCATATCATCATTGCATATGCTTCCTCCTTTGTAATTCTAGTGTACAAGGCCCTTTCCAGTCCTCTACCTTTGGTTGATTATTCACACATGTCTAAAATCGCTCTTCTATTTTTTGAGCCCCCTTATTTGGACGAGTATCTTCATGACCTTGGTCGTATTTTTGCGGTACCTACTTGTGATGTAGTATAGGGAGTCTCTTATCATTCTACAGGTGTTTCATAGGAGTTCTTCATCTCCTTTTTTGGGAGTGCCCCTTCTCAGAAACTTGTCACTTCTACCATTTCATAGTTTCTTCATGATCCACCTCTTCTTGTGGATCCCTTTCTAATGGTCATCAAGCCCCCTCATTCCTCTCTTTTATATGCACACTACCATGGCATTACCTTTGTCTCATGTGCACTCTTTTGCCAGACCTATGTCACCTTCCAATTGTAGATCAAAGTCAAATTTTAGAGTACTACAGGCTTCTTCTTCATTTATTGAGTGGACTGACTTCCTCTACTCCTTTTTTGTCCTTCCCAAGGGCATGAACATTGTTCGATTCAATTGGTTTCCCTTCAGGTATTCGTCCTTCCTCCATCTATCATAATTTTCTAGAATGACTTGGTCTTACTATATTAAAAAAGATATATAGTTCTATCTATGTTTAAAGAGCTCAAATTTAGTTGAAAACATGGCTAATCTAAACATAAATAGAATCAAATAGATAATGGAAATGAATATGTAAATAAAAAAATTGTTTTTTTGCATATTGGGGTTTGTTGTTTTTATAAAAATCAGATTATTGCTGCTGTTAAAAGATACAATTTTATACTGCTACCCTAGGGTTTGTGTAAATATTCAGAATTATTTAAAATTATTTGTCAGGGATATTACACCACATTGGTGCCAAGCCATGCCAACCATAGGGGAATCAAATCCAACTAGCCGTCAATGATGCTGAGCTGCATCAATGATTTAAGTACTTGCTGCCAATATATTTCAAAGCCGAAAGGGGTTGCACCAAAACTGGCATTCCCACTGTGTATAAGGCAATGCCCTAACTGGGTAGAGGATTTGTGCCAAATGTGTGCAAGGCCCGCATTAAAGTTACAGAATTACAACATAAAATGTCAATGCCTAACTCCATACTGAGAGAATGCATAACTAGCACAAAGTTATTTTTATTAGATAAATATATCACATGTATTTGCCGACTCTATATTTTTGTCATTCTCTTGTCTTTCTAGGAATATTATTCAATACTAGGTATGAGCATGTGTCTATTTCTCTCTGTATTTAGGTTGGAGATGCCACAAGAACTCTAAATAGAATATAAACTATTGCACATCTTGCATTTTAGTAGTCCCTAATGAAGATTTACGTCATAATATGATTTCTTGATTTCTTGAATTTGTGTTTGCTTGCTTACTTTCTTATCCACTTAGTTCAGCAGGTATATTCCTCAAATAATTATGCTCTAGTTAGATATAGGAAGCCTCCTTATAATCCTAAGCAGCCCTGAGTGTGGAATTTGGTGACTATTCATCTCTTCCTTTTAGGCAGTTGACTTATATTCTTTCTGCTTGAAGATAACTTCCTCTTCAATATTTATATAGCCTCATCCTTTGTATGTTGGTACCCATTCTTATAGTCATCTTCACGGATTTCACAAATTTTCCTCAACATCTATCTCAGAAGTTTTGTTAGTTAGACTTCTGTAGTTTTACTATTTTAGAGTAAATGACACTATAAAGAAAATTTTTGAGTCCACTCTTCAGTGATTCTTGAGAGTTTTCCATCTCTTTGGGGATTGAATTGTATAGATTGGAAGTGAATTTAGAAGCAACTATGTGGAGATTTTAATTTGTCTAGCTGACCGTATTTGGATCATCAAATTATATGTCATGCTAAATTATCCAGACACAAAATCACACACTTTGGGTAATTATCTAGTATTGATTACATACTACTATTCATATGATTCCTAAGTAAGAAAAATAATAATTATCCCATGTCTTTGGCCATATTTGCTTTCAATTTATTGCTCAATTTTGGTCTTACACACCTTACTTGCTCAATCTTCCTTTTCATAGCTTCGGAATTTCTCATCCTAGACACAAACACCTAGCAAGGATGCAGCGTATAGGTGCCCTCGTCCCCTCTAGGCACCCTTGACCTGTATATTTTGTCACATCTTTTGGGTCCACTAGCATGTTTGAGCATCTTATCTTTTTGGTAGTCAGCCTTTTCGGGGTTAATTATGAAATTCAAACAAAGGAATCATATAAATATAAAGTTATGTGATCATAATAAAGGACCAAGCACTAAGCATTAGCTATCACCACCTAAGGTTGCATTCATTAAGGATATAAGAGCTCAATTGCATCCATCTAGCACCATTCAAGGGACAAAGGAATGCATTATTTTGCATACACACTTCATAGGAGGGGCCAAGTTCATTCTATTCCATGTACACATCTATTTACATTTCTTTACATCTAGCTCAACCTCTCTATCAAGTGTACACACACAAGAGCCACCTAGGGCACAATTCCATTTACACACACACATAGAACTACATTGGGTTCCAATGTAGTGTAGTTCAGTTGTAAGATCACTCATTAACAGTGAGGATAGTCTGACCCCTCATTTGCATGCTTTTATTTTTTAAGGATTTGATGTCCATTTGAGGGTTTTACAGGTCATTTTCATTTAGGTTAGAAGTTACTAGACTTCAGCGATCATTGTGAAATACTAGTGAACCAAAGGTGAAGGACATACAAACACTTGTGACCTACTCAAGGAGTTTTCTAAGTTGGATTGTCTGAAGTACTCAATTTTGTTATTCACTGAGGATCTAGGTTTTATATGCACTTGATCCTCTGCCATAAGTTGTTTCCCTAGGAATTGGAGTCCTCATTACTTAAGATTCATTAGGGTCATCACATACTTTCTAGTAGTATGTGACAGGCTTCAAATCTATGTTTTTAGGTTTCCATTAGACAAAAATTTTGGATTATTGCAAATCACTAAGTCATTCTATCTCCTTCTTATGCAAGTAGGGTTTATATTTATCTATTTAAAGCTTGGGTCATTTATGTATTTAAGAGGATTTCATTCCCTTATCAGCATGCTACATGGAAGATTAAATTTTTAATTTCATATTTTTGTTAATCATTTTGAACACATCAGTTGTCCCAGCCACCTTTTTACTAGAATTTCATAAATGGTCTTGCTGCATAGTAAAGTCTTACTTGTTGATGGAATCTATGAAGTTTTGGATCTTCCTTGATAATTTTGAGATCATTCCTTGATCTTCCTAGAGGGTCTCTAAATACCAATGATAAGGTTTCAATAATTATCAATGGCTACATAAGCTGAAAATGGCTTACAGCTTTTCCTATGAGTAATATATACAATGTTCTAGAATGAGAATTAAACTCAAAAGATAGAGGAAGATCTTTGATGTTTGGTAAAGTCTTAAAATTTCGAAAATTCAAATTTTATCTAAGCAAGCTTTAATTATAATTTTACAAAAATCATTCTTTGCAAACATAATGTTCTTCATTCTTGATTGTTTCCAAAAATAGTCATGATGATAAAAACCTTTCATTCTTTGTTTAGGATACCATGTCCACTCAATGTCATATTTCTCCACATGATACTTACTAACCCAATTTATTATATGGCTTTGTGACATAAATGTGCCGTTTGAGGTCTTAAATTCATGGGTTGATGAATACTCTTGATTTAAAATGTCTTTACATTAAGGATACCGCATAAACACCAAATTTACCCTATACTTCAATTGACTATATTAAACAATAGCACTCTTGGATTCCATATATCACTCCTAGAAGCCCCCTCAAGGTAGCATAAAAGAAGGAATAATCTCCATTATTCATTTCATATCAATTTCATCACACCTAAAACCCACTTTCAAAGGCTAAAAATTCTACAACCTATTACTTTTTCATGTAGTGTCCTCACTAGACTCCTGCATATGATCATAATTTATTAAAATGCTTCCTCCACTTTTCACTCTTCTCAACAATCCCTTCTCAAGATTATGTCAACCAATTCTTCCTAGACATACTTGAAATTAGTTGTATTATCCTTTATCTAGGAATCTAAAGATTCCTTTTATGAAATATATTCTCAAAATATCTTAAGCTCTTCACATTTTTCATAGTTTGGAAACTATTTCTCGCCTTTGGAGCTAAGGGATTCTTAAGACAATTACTCTAGATTGGTTAGAGATGTGGTTACTTGCCTAGATTCTCATTACATGATAAGTATTAGCTCAAGATGTCCAATCTAAACTTGAAGTCCCAAATTCAAGACCTATTTAGAAAATGTCTACTTTAGGTTTCATCTCTCTCTTATACAAAGAGAATTCTCCATCAGGTGATCAACTTGAAAATATTTACAGAATCTATCTAAGATAATCAACTCAGCAAGGGAAAGCTTATAAAGACCAAGCTCTCATGAAAATGCCTTTCAATAGGATTAGTTATTTACAAACCATGCATGTTCAAGAATCATGTCTTCAACTACACCTAATTTTGCATTTGATAATCTATCAAGGTCAACATTGAGAGACTAAAACTTCATGATGGTTGATTTTCACGTATAGTAATACATTAGGTCTAAGGATTCATTAATAAAATCACTCTCAATAAGTTCCACAATTGTCGACTTGGGGTGAACCTTATTAGTCTGAGGCTTCAATTACAATCTTAGATATTAGCACACCAGGAAATAAGAGATAAAATATGTGGAATAATCCCTTATAGGTTCAACAGTAGAAACTAATATGCAGAAAATATTACAGATCTCAAATAAAAGTGCAGAATAAATAACACAACACAAGGAGACAATATTTAATGTGGTTCACCCAATTTGGGAACACTCCACCAAGAATCACTTGCTCAGATATTTTATTACAAGCCACCACTCTCTCAATACAATACCCAGATCTGTTTGGAGCTATGCTCAACAAACTCTACAGAATTCACACCTTTCTTCAAAACTACATTTGTAATACCTCATTTTGTTGTCTCTACCATATGCATAAACCATATAAATAGACAACTATTAACCCTAGTTCACAAAACACATGGGTATCAAAACTTATGGGCCATGTCCACAATCCCATAAACATAATGGGTAGCCAAAGAATCTTTTACAGAAACAATGGGTACCGAAAAACCATATGGCCCAAAAACAGTCCATAACCAGTGTACATTACCCATGGGTTAATAAACCACCCATGAAAATTTGCTTTGGGGGCTTTGCCCCCAAGCCCCTACCGATCTGAGGGAGCTTCACCCCTCCGAACCCCCTGACCCACTCACTAGCAAGCGGGACCACCATAAAAATACCTGAGTGTAACACATAAAAGGTGTAACTCCAACACTCTAACATGAAAATAGGCTCCACAAACATAACAATCTCCCACTTGGAGACTAATTTCCACTGAGCAAGCTTCTCAACCCTTCACTTGGTCATCACGCCAAGGCCAACCAAAGCTGAACACAAGCTTTAGTTTATCCCTTGTGACCACCTTGGTCATCATGTCTGTAGGATTCTGACTGGTATGAATCTTCTCCAAATTCAACTTATCTTCCTCCAAAGTTGTCCTGATGAAGTGATATCTCAACTGTATATGCTTCATCCTAGAGTGGAAAGCAGAGTTCTTAGCTAGGTGTATAGCACTTTGACTATCACTATGCAACTTACATTCCTCTTGCTTATGCCCCAACTCCTCAAGTAATTGTTGTAACCAAATCATCTCTTTGCTTGCCTCTGTGGTAGCAACATACTCAGCCTCCATGGTTGATAAAGCCACCAGCTTCTGTAGTCGTGAAATCCAGCTCACTGTTGTCCCACCTACAGTGTAAATATAACCTATCGTGCTCCTCCTACTGTCTACATCTCTAGCCATATCTGAATCTACATAACCACGTAAAGTGGTGTCTGATCCACTGTAGCACAAAACTATCCCCATGGTCCCTCTCAAATACCGAAGGATCCACTTTACTGCTTGCCAATGCTCTTTACCTGGATCACTCATAAATCTACTCACAGCTCCCACTGCATGGGCAATATCAGGCCTAGTGCACACCATAGCATACATCAAACTGCCAACTGCTGATGAGTAAGGTACCTTGGACATCTATTTCTTTCCTGCTCTGTCTTGGGACACTGCTCCTTTGATAACTTGAAATGGCCTGCCAAAGGAGTCCCAACCGGTTTAGCATCCTGCATATTAAACCTCTCCAATACCTTCTTAATGTACTCTTCCTGAGATAAAGTCAGCTTCCGTTCCTTCCTATCCTGAGATATCCTCATACCAAGGATTTGTTTGGCTACCCCCAAATCCTTCATAGCAAAGGATTCACTTAGCTGCTTCTTGAGTACTTTTATTTCCTGCATGTTTTTACCTGCAACCAACATGTCATCCACATACAAACACAGGATAATATAACTTCCATCCTCAAATTTCTTTGTATACACAATGGTCAGAATGACATCTAATATAACCTTGCTCCATCATGAAACTATCAAACTTCATATACCATTGACATGGAGCTTGTTTTAAGCCATACAAGCTCTTCTTCGGTTTGCACACCATCTCCTCTTTACCTTTGACGTCATAGCCCTCTGGCTGTTGCATATATATATCCTCCTCCAAATCACCATGGAGAAATGCAGTCTTTACATCAAGCTTGTTCTAAGTGCAAATCTTCTACTACAACTATTCCAAGAATAGTTCTAATAGAAGTCATTTTTACTACAGGAGAAAAAATCTCATGAAAATCTATACCTTTTTTCTGTGCAAATCCCTTGACCACCAACCAGGATTTTTATCTTTTCTTTCCTCCTTCTTCCTCTTTGACTCTGAACACCCACTTGTTCTGTAATGCTCTTTTTCCTTCTGGGTAGCTTCACCAAATCCCATGTCTGGTTCTCCATGAGAGCCTTATGCTCCTCATCCATGGCTTGCTCCCACTTCTTCCTGGCATCTACCTGCATTGCTTCATCAAAGCTCTCTGGCTCTCCACTATCAGTGAGTAATAAATAATAAAGAGAAGGAGAAAAATGTTCAGGTTCTCTTCTTACCCTAGAAGACCTCCTCAATATAGGAGTTTGGGGTTCCTGTTGAGGAGGTTCCTGAACTGATTCATGTGTCACTTTCCCATCCGGAAGATCCTCTACCACTACATATTCTTTCTTGGATTCTTCCCTATTTTCCTGCAACTGTTGCTTATACATGACTTTCTCATTAAAGACAACATCCCTAGATCGAATGATTTTCTTGTCCTTAATACTCCAACATTTAAATCCAAAGTCATCACCACCATAACCAATGAAAGTACATTTTTCTGATTTAGCCTCTAGCTTGGTCCTATCATCCTTGTCTATATGAACAAACACCTCACATCCAAAGACTCTAAGAAATGAATAATCAACTTTCTTACCATACCAAGCCTCCTCAGGTATGCCTCCATCCAAGGCACTTGAGGGTCCTCTGTTTATCAAGTACACAGCTGTGCTCACTGCTTCTGCCCAAAAAGAAAGAGGCAGTCCTGCATGTAACCTCATGCTCCTAGCACGTTCCATTATTGTTCTGTTCATCCTTTCTGACACCCCATTCTGCTGTGGAGTTCCTGGAACCATCTTTTGCCTATGGATTCCATTCTTAGAACAATAATCATCAAATTCATTGCTGCAATACTCCCCTCCATTATCTGACCTGAGACATTTTAGCTTAAGACTTGTTTCATTCTCTACCAAGGCTTTCCATTTAACAAAAGTGTCAAATACATCAGATTTGTTTCTAATACAATAAACCCAAACTTTCCTTGTTGCATCATCAATAAAAGTAACATAATAACTTGAACCCCCAAGAGATGATACCTGAGCCGGCCCCCGCACATCAGAATGTACCAGCTCTAACTTACTCTCTTTCTTCGTAGGTCCAACCTTGAGAAACCTTACTCTCTTCTGTTTCCCATATATGCAGTTATCACATAAATCCAAATCTGTTTCTGTATATCTAGGAAAATTCTTCTTTATGATGTTCATGCCCTTATGGCTCATATGACCGAGCCTATAGTGCCACAATGTTGTATCTACATTTGAAGCCACAAGATTACAAACATTAGTACTATAAGTGGTTAAATACAAGGTTCCAACCTTCTTACCTCTTGCCACCACAAGAGCACCCTTGGTAACCTTCCAAGAGTTAGCTGTAAATATCATAGTACAACCATCACTTCCCAACTGCCCTACCGATATCAAATTTCATCTTAATGTAGGCACATGTCTCACATCCTTCAATAGCCAAGTATTCCCATTCTGCATCTTAACCTGAACAGAACCTTTTCCAACTATACTGCAAGGCTCATCATCACCAAGAAAAACATGCCCAAAATCTCCTTGAACATAATCAACAAAATAATGCCTATGTGGAGAAGCATGGAAAGAAGCCCCTGAATCTAAAACCCAAGATTCAGTAATATTGTGCAAAGAAAGAATCAAAGCATCCTGACATACATTACCCATTGCCACATTTGCCTCCTTGTTTTCTTCCTGTTGTTTCTTCTTGTCCCGAAGCTCCCAACAGTCCTTCTTTGCATGCCCAGGCTTTCCACAGTGCCAACATACAATCTTGTTTTGGATTTTGACCTTGCCCAATCCTTTGATTTTCCACGGTTTCCTCTATTCTTTTGTCTCCCTCTAGTTTCCACTGTCAAAGCATTCCCTGAAGTAGAAGATTCACCAGAGCTTTTTCTTCGCATTTCCTCGCTTAGAATCACCCCTACAACATCCTCAAACTTCAACTTTGAGTTAGCTCTGAACCGAGTTGCTTACCGCCATTACCAGGCTATTCCAACTCTCAGGTAAAGAGCACAGAATTAATAAAGCCCTAACTTCTTCATCAAATTCTATTGTAACCGAAGCTAGCATATTCACAACCATATTAAAATCATTTAAATGATCTGCTACTGAACTATTCTCAGACATCTTCATATTAAACAACTTTTTCATTAAAAATATCTTGTTAGAGGCAAAGGATTTTTCATACAACTTCCCTAATGCATCCATTAGATCTTTTGTAGTCTTTTCCTTTGAAACATTAAATAATACCGAAGATGCAAGATACAACTGGATTGTCCCAAGTGCCTTCCTATCCAACAAATCCCATTCTACATCTGTCATACTTGAGGGTTTGTTCACCTTCTCAGACAACGGATTATAAATATCCTTTTGATAAAGGTAATCTTCCATCTGCATCTTCCAAAGACTGAAATTCTGCCCGTTGAATTTATCAACCCTAGATCTTCCATCATCTGCCATAGCTCCCACTCAAGATAAAACTTTCCCTGCGATTCAACACTTCAGCAAACCAAACTAGGCTCTGATACCAATTGTTAGGAAATAAGAGATAAAATATGTGGAATAATCCCTTACAGAATCGCAACAGTAGAAACTAATATGCAGAAAATATTACAGATCTCAAATAAAAGTGCAGAATAAATAACACAACACAAAGAGACAATATTTAACGTGGTTCACCCAATTTGGGCTACGTCCACCAAGAATCACTTGCTCATATTTTATTACAAGCCTCCACTCTCTCAATACAATACCCAGATCCGTTTGGAGCTATGCTCAACAAACTCTACAAAATTCACACCCGAATTCAAAACACATCTGTAATACATTTGCTTGTCTATCTATCATATGCATAAGACCATATAAATAGACAACTGCTTAAGCAGTTTTACAAAACCGTGGGTATCAAAACAATGGGGAAAAACAAAACTGTCCCATAAACCTATGGGTAACCGAAGAGGCGGTTTTACAAAACAATGGGTACCGAAAAAAAAACATGGGCCCAAAAACAGCCCATAACGGTTACCCATTACCCATGGGTTAATAAACCACCCATGAAAATTTGCTTTGAGGGCTTCGTCCTTGAACCCCCTTCCATCGGGGGGCTTCACCCCCACGAACCCCCCTGACCCGCTCATCCGGCGAGCGGGACCGCCGTAAAAATACCCGAGTGTAACACATAGAAGGTGTACCACATCTAACATGAAAATAGGCTCCACAAACATAATTAGGCTCACACTAAAGGTTGCCAATTATGATAGTTCCACTGCCACATGACTCTGACTATCATCCATGTGAACTATGACATTCTACATATGCCTAAACTTTAGCTGACATCCAGGGTGATCCCATTCAATGCATTCATCGATAATAATGCAACTGACCTTTCAAATTGTACGGATTCTTACTTTCTATCACATGAAAATCATAAGCAAATAAACAAGTCTAAGAACAATGTACAAAAAAGTGGTAACATAAATATGCATCATACATATCACATGACTCCTCCAATGATCAGGGGATCTTGATATCTTGCACAGTTGTCTCATATAGAGACACAACACCAATTATCATAATATGATCTAACATGATCTCACACTACATCTAAGTGTGAATATGGACTTCCACACCTTAGTGGTATTTCTATTGAGCAAAAAAGGATAATAATCACTTGCCATAGTTAACTCATGTATTTTCTCATCTTGGTGGAGACTTGTTTATGGAAGCCTCCTTGTTACAATCAAAGATGGTTTCCCACTCTCACAAATTTCATAATCTATGCCTAAATCTTGGTCTCCCTTTCCCTGATTCTAGTCAGCTATCGGTCCTCTCACCCTTTTTCTCTTGTCGTCACCTTGACCATCAAAGGGTGACATCGAATCTTAGGTCTCAAAACTTGGATTCATGCATCCAAATCCATCTCACTCCTTAGACTTGGTCTACATTCATTCACAACAAGCAATCATATGGAATTCAAAGGTTTTCTGCTATAGTATCATGGCCCTTTTCTTCTCTTGAGGTTATTCCATTTACATTAGATAGCAAATCCCTAGAACTATTGCACAAGGTTTTGTTCAAAATTACCACAATACATCTATCTCCAAGGACATCTAATTATTCAGGTGTCTCACCTTTTCGCCTCTGATACTTTTGTAATACAATGGTTCAGGCTGAAATTAGGGTCCACAATTTTTTTGGGCACTCTAGGCCCATTGGCGTACAATCAAACTAACCCATCCTCCCAATTTCATCGGTAGAAGAAGCAACCTCACTCAAACTTTAATTTTTGCTTCTCAAAAATATGTAAATCACTTTCAGAATGTTGTATGGCGCTTCACATGAAAATGTTCATATTCCACGTTTAACATGTCACATATGGTCCAAATCACCTCCAAATTTTGTATTTAGAATAATTTATGTCACCATCTCCACAATGATGTAATCAAAATCACATGTATAAATTTTTATTCATTGACAACTGGCCTGACTACTCATATACCACCACTCTTAGAGTCAAGGATCACACTGCCATGGATTTGTACTCCAAAAGCAGTCTGCACACCCTCAGCTAACTCACGAATATTGGATTTTTGAACATTGTAATAATCAAATTTTAATCCATAATACTGGATTTTTTTTTTGTGGCCAAAACATTAACCACGCAGTCTTCAGCTCACCAGTTCACATCTAGTCTCATCATACACAACATCATCTATGATACATTATTTGCCGTCCATTACCCGATGACTGACAATCTCATGTCATGACGCTAACATAAACATCTGAACTTTAGGCATTATTTACAACAATATGTATTATACTACTATTTATAGGCATCTCAACATATTCCAGAAAGCCCAATTAATCCCACCTTCCATGAACATCTTGCTTATTTTTTACCTAGCCGCAACAGATACCTAGACATTCTCTATTCATTTTCCAATACCTGGTTAATTTCAATAGCCATTCCATATGGCATTTTAGCCTAACCAAGGTGCCCAAGTGTATTTGGGCGCTCAACTGACAACCCTGGTTGTACACGGCACTGATAGTTCCATGTTGTATTTTTTGTAGCCACTTACATAGGCCTATTCTAGACCACTTACTTTCTAGACCCCATATCTTGATTTCCTAGATTGGAACATGCAGTCTACGATAATGCCTTACTAAGGATCCTCTGGTACATGCTACATTATACAAGGCCAATACCCAGTAATAAGGGAACTATTTTAGGCTAGTTTGCATAAACCTACACAAACACCATCAGGTAGAATCAGATGCATACAACCACATACTCCCCATGCTACAGTATTATGACTAGTATTAAACATTTATTTTCAAATACAAATGGGCCTAATAATAACTATCTTATAATTACAAATTTCCATCCCCTTTTTAACACCTATTATTGATATGCCTCCACTTACCATTACACATTACCTCACATTATGTGTCATCTTTATTGCATTGCCCATACCGCACATTTAATACCCTATTGCAAACGTTTAGTTGAAGATTGGCTTCTACGTGGACATCACCACCCTAATGGATGAGAAGACATTACCATTTCCTCAAACACCAACTTTAGCTCGACCTGCTGACCTCATTCTTTGAAATAGACCCTTACACTACAATATATGCGACAAACCTCCCATTGATAAAATTCCAGGCTAAATTGTCACCTATTCTTCAATAGAGTAGTGATACACCTTAGGTTATTCACCAGGTGATCCTTCACCCCAAAAATATGTCCGGATGACATTACGCTTGTTGAAATAAATGAGGTCGTGGACCATTTCAAAACCCTTCATTTATAGTGATCGATATGCTTAACTAATATTTCATCACATCTCCATTTAACCAGTTTATATGCTTTGAAATAGGTATTCACTTACAATTCCCCACATAAATGTCTCATCACCATTACCATATTTGTAATTCTTGGAAACTTGAAACATCCTAAAAAAAATGAACCTCATTAGACATACACTCCATCCACATGTGGTAAAGTGTATGTGGCAATCCTAATCAAGTCCATTTTGTATTCCAAACGACATCAATTATAACATACTAATTTTCTTAAAGAATTTAATTTTTCTTGGTAGTGAAAAAGCATTGTATGATTTGAACTACACCATTCTCCAGTTAATTCCTTTCTAATCTTGTTGAGAATCTTATCGTACAATTACATGTGCGTTCTCAAATTTGTTTAGTTGATTCATTGACTAATAGATGAGCATGGACACATATACTCACAACTAATCTTCCTATACTGATCGCTGAAGGGCATCCAACATTCATCTTCTTCAAGGTTAGGATATTGTTTCATTTTCTTACTTAGCATCTTATATGGACTTTAGATCATCCAAACCCATTTTGACATAGTGGTTATCACTCTAACATGCTTAATGGGTGTTCCATAAAAAGCAACACTTGTTTTGCAAGATTATACGTCTCCATGACACCTTGTTTGTTTGTTTTTACATGTATGGGTCCATTATACTTTCCATTTTATGTAAAGCTTTTCATTTGTTTGTGTACACACTTGTTTATTGTTTATTGCCATGGTGGCCCTTTACATATCTTGTGACATCAAGTGATGTCCCATGTTTGCAACCCGCTTTGTGTATCACCAATAACTTGTTTTATTACGTGTTTACACTACTTTTCTTGGTAGGGGATACTACATTTTCTGTCTTTTACACTTGTCTTATTGAATGCATGTGTTTTCATACTAACACTTGTTTTGGCTAGCCATCCATTTGGCACACCTTGGTTTCTACCAAGCTCTAATTCTTCCCTTTCACCCCTACAAGGCAGAGTTCTATAGGTCACATGTACAGTAGGTCCTCTTTTGGGGTCCCATTCTCCTTTTAGCAACGTCGCATGTACCCCAAACAGAGGGAGCATAATTGAGCATTTTATATACTATCACAACGTATTACACCATTTCAGTATAGATGCACTTTAAAGTGAGATATAAGAATTTACATACAATGAGTAAGATTCAAACTTTTTTACAAACTCCATACACATTGGCCTCTATGTAAGATATGGTGTCCTTCAAGGCAAATTTCTATTGAAGCATTTATAGGATTGGGGGTTACATTGGGTGTGCATTTCTACACTACTTCATGTCTAGTGGTGTCAGATCGCCCAAAAATATATGACATTACAAAGATCTCTTCACACATTTTGGAATAGAAGTGGTTAAAGGTTGAAGGACATAGAGTATTTCCTCCCTATACACTCTTTATCCAGGGCTGTATTTGAGATTAAAAGAAACCAATAAAATCATAAGTACATGATATCCTTCTACACCCTTTTTTCTCAACATGGATCAGGTTCACATGTTCCATTTACACTTTTCTTTTCACATATTTTACATTTGTGTATTTTACACAAATTTTTTACAAACATATATATTTGACTACTTGATCGTTTTCTCCTTGCAGGTCCAGCCATATGAGAAACAAGTAGTCAAATTGGGGTAAATAACAACAACAACAACAACAAAGAAAATGATAAGGATAATGAAAATACAATGTGATGACACTTTATCATTTACTAACCATGCAGGTACACTACACATCGCAACAACTACACACGTGTTCCACCCTAGGTTCACTCTCATCACCTTTTATGAGTATTTTTCATCCTTAGAATCCACGCAATAGGTCCTCCAATATTTTTATCCATTTTTTTCATTCCACGCTTGAGTCTAGTCTATTCATAGCACATCTTCCACTACACTCTACATGGATATTAGGTATGCATCTCTATTTACTTTATGTTACCAAGACATTTTGTTCACCAACATAAAGTAGGGGAAAAAATGTAGACATTAAATCATGCACTTTAGACATTATTTAGCCCGGTCTCATACTACTATTTAGAAGGTTTTCAATTGAAGAAAGTACTAATTAATCCCCACCTTTTGGCCATCATATTCTTACCTTTTATTTCATCATTCCCATGTATTTTCCTATACATGCCCACTTGTTTCATAACTTTCCTGTCATTTTAGCCTAAACTAGGGTGCCCAGGCCTATACTGGGGTGCCCCGAGGTGCCATGGTCCCACTTGGGGTGAATCAATCCATGTTCTTCTTTCCCTCCCTTTTTTGGGCCTCTTTCTAGCCGTTTTCATCCTTATCTTTTTCCTAGTCAGCCATGTCAGGGTTAATTACAAAATTAGAGCAAGAGAACCCTATAAATATAAAGTTATGAGACCATAATGAGGGTCCTAGCATCACATAACTACTATCACTCCAACTAGATTTTCATCCATTGCATCATTTGCATCCACATAGTGTCATGCGTCTAGGCTAGGAGATTTGCATCAACACACACAACATAGGGTGAGGGGGTTTATTCTATTCTATTCCATGCATACAAACTATTACATTTTTTTATAGTTATTATTTATTGCTACTTCACAAAGTGCGACTGACACAAGAGCACCTAGGGCTTGACATGCACACACACATTAGAACTACATTTGGGTCTAAAATGTAGTGTAGTGCTCAATTTAATAAGCCCACTGTTGTGGCAGCTAAGGTCAGTCTGACCAATTCATTTTGCATCTTTTATTTTTTTAGGGTGTTGATACTTCTTTGTGTTTTACAGGTCATTCCTTCATCTTACATTATTTCAGATACCTAATTTTTTTTGACAGATCCAGTGCGATAGACAAGAAGTATTTTAGATCATCTTCTGATACTACCAAGATCAGATTCTGAGCTTTTACAAAGACATGAGCACCTATTCTGCAGACCAGGGTGCCCCAGTACCTTCCTGGATGCTACTATCTACTTATATCTTCCACATATGACCTTTGTTGGACCTCTAAGTGATCATTCTTGCTTATGGAATCCAAAATCAGACCTGCGGCAACCTACAACAGTCTCTAGCAATCAGCTAAGTCCTTTCCTTTTGCATCTGTGCATATTTAGGGTTTTATTTCATTTTATATAATTATTTAAAATCATTCCATACCATTTTAGCATATTTTACAACATTTTAGTCATCCTATATTAGATTAACTATTACTATACTTCTCATTAGTTTAGTTCAATTTTAGTTAATCAGGTTCACACTTTACTATTGAGGGAATCCTATACACATGAACCTCACAAATCACACTACACACTACACTACACATTTCACACATTGCATATTCATCTCTTTCTATACAACATCTACTTAACACATTCAAAAAATCTATTTTTGGCATCTACTTCTACACGATGCGGTCATTACCCTATGATGCACTATAGTCCCATAGTCAATACTTTACTACCAAGGGTTTACATCTCAAATGGATATTTATCACACTCACACACTCACTCATTCACTCATATGCTTACACTCTACACTTTTTACTCTATCGATCACATATTTTTAGTATACACAATTCACACCATTTCCCGTTGACGCACTCTTGCTCTACAGTTCATTCTTGAATGTTGAGGGGGAATGTATAAATGAACCTCAATCTCATACATACACATCTACTCACAAGGCATGATTCCCCTATCATTCACTTTGCATTCCATTCCATCTCATCCAAAGCATACTGCATATCTTGGTCACATTTAGTCTTGTTTACATAAATACTTGTTACATGTACACTTTATTACACATGCTAGATAGATATCTTGTATGTAATTATATTTCCATACAAACATGCGTGTTGAATTTCTTTCTATTTGTGATCTAAAATTATATATATTGATACACGTAGCATGTATGCTTGGTGTAGTACCTATTACCAGTCCCACAACGGATCCAAGGGGTACCCACTTTCATAAAATAAAGGTGTTATTGTTTCATTTTTTCATAACAAGTTATTATCAGATTATACATGCCTTGACAAATATTCTATCTTTTTAACATACTAACGGGTGCTTCATGTGCAACATTCTTCTTGTAGGTCTATTTATTTCCATGATTGTCTGTTACATTGCTTGTCTTTGCTTGTCATTTTTTTACCACTATTTGTGGGATTTTCCTTTTTTTCTTGAGTGCACACTTGTATGCTTATGGCCTAGTCAGCCTTGATTGTCTTGCAACATCGTGAGTGATGTCCTATGTTTGAAACTTGTTATTCATGGTCTATATTTTTGTCTTACGTCTTAGCTTACACATTTTCTACTAGCTTACATTTTACATGTGTTTTTCTTGGAATCTTTCTTATACTAACACTTTTTTCCTAAGCACTTTTTTTGCTTGTGCCTTAGTTTCTGCCAAGCACACTCCCTCCCCCTACAGGGAATCAATTTTAGAATAACGGTTGGTCCTCTATTTGGACCACATACTCCTCCACGACGTCGCACACACCCCCAAATGATGGGGGTATCATTTGGATGAATCAGTCACCTCATAAAACAACTTAATTACTCATCACACAACATAGTTCAATACCGATACAATAGAGTCATTAACATCAAACAAGGCTCAAAATATGACTTGGGTCGTTATTATAGCACAAACACCACCACCCAGATCAGGAATGTAGCACCTGGGTGACAAATGACCAAAACTCCTAATGCCTATGACTAGGGGGAATACAAAAAATTATTCATATGCAACACAGTCTATAGTGTAACTTCACACAACATCTTTTACAGGGCATATAATCCTTAATACACAACATCCACCATTTTATATTTCATTGGGTCAGAATGACTGGTTAAACTGGAATATATTTTTACATACCATCTACAATGGTGTTACATACATTGGGAAGAAGTTAAATATCTGCATGATGTACACCATAATTTTTTCCTTACACTTCTTCAAATTATTCTCGGCATGAGATTTCCTGAAAAAACTCACAACTGGTACAATTGGCATTTAGATTTCCCAAAATGTGATCTTCTATATCATCTACATGACCCTTCATACACTAAGTTCCATCCTGATACATATAAGGTACACACATTACTTTTACACATATTGGATATTTTGACATGCTTTCTTACATATGTTCTTATCACTTTTGATCATTACACACGTATTTGAATAATTGATTGTTATTCTCTTTTACAGCTCCATCCTTATGGGATTTGGTAATTAGGATCATTCAACATGGATGGGATACATCAACAACATCACCCCATCAAAATATTTTGTGGAATGACAACAATCGACATTTTCAACAATCAGGTATTTAACAACATACCTCTACACATGTGTTTCTGCAACTATACATAATCATCATCATCATCAGTTTTTTTTCACTTTTTCCTCTCTAGACAGTTTCATGCTTCTACAATTTTATGGGTCACTCCACTTTTTTTCGTCGTCTCTCATACTACACTTTCACTCATTAGATCTAACATCAGTTTATTAGAAGTATTTATGGCATATTATCTACTTTATCTTATCAATATTAATCTCAAAAACATAAAGTGGAGGAGAATGTAGACACAAAATCATGCACTTTGGGTAATTATCTAGTTCTGATTGCATACTACTATTCATATGATTCCTAAGTAAGAAAATTAATTAACCCATGTCTTTGGCCATCTTTGATTTCTTTTTGTTGCCACTTCTGGTCTTGTACACCCTTCTTTGTCAGTCTAACCTCCAAGCAATTTCTTTATCCTCGACAGCAACACCCCAATAGGGCACCAGCGCCAGGCGCTCTCATCCCCTCTGGGTGCCCCTAACCTCTTTATACTTACAGTCACATATTTTGGGTCCTTTCTATCCATTTGAGCATTTTATCCTTTTCTAGTAGTCATACCTTTTGGGGTTAATTATGAAATTCAAGTAAGGGAATCATATAAATATAAAGTTATCTGATCATAATAAAGGACCAAGCACTAAGGGTATTAGCTATCACGACCTAAGGTTGCATCTATCAAGGCTATTCAAGAGCATTCAAGAATCCATTCTAGAATCTATTCAAGGGAAAAGGGACTGCATTATTCTGCATACACTTCATAACAGGGGAAGTTCATTCTATTCCATGTACATAACTATTTACATCTTCTACATCTATCTATTGTTCATTTCTATCAAGTGAAACACGCACAAGAGCCACTTATGGCATGATTCCACACACACACACACTTATAACTACATTGGGTCTGAAATGTAGTGTTGTGCTTCAGTCATAATATCACTCATTTGATAGTTGAGGACAGTCTGACCCCTCCTTTGCATTCTTTTCTTTTTGGTATTTGATGCACTCTTGAGGGTTTTGTAGATTAATATTTTATTGAAGGTTATCAGCAATATGGGCGATCATTGTGTAGCATACTAGTGACCAAAGGTGAAGGATAGTGAACATCTCGTGACCCTGCGAAGGAGTTTTCTTGAGGGTTTGTGTAGTCACAAACACCCACAACAAGTCTAGGGTGCATGCCGGTGCCACTTCCCCTTTCCAGGTGCTCCAGTCTATGCAGATTGTCAGCTTGCATATTGTTTTGAGTCTCTATGTGACACTTTCACCTCTCTGTTCACTAGGTCACCCCTTCGTCATAAACCAGGATTAATTTAAAAACATTTACTAATTCATTTCATACCCTCTTTGTAACTAGGGTTTCATAGTTTCTAGTTTAATTTTCTTGGGTCTATTTTTTTACTTAATTTCTCATTAATTTACTACTACATTGCATTAGTATTAGGAATCAATTTTTTCAATAATTTATTAATCAGAAATGAAAGGGCTTCATTTGATGAGTGTCAAATTTTTTTTATAGAATTAAGTGATAAATAATGAAGTATACAATGTGAATATAATTATGATATTTAGATAATGAAATGAAAGATGAAATCAATCTTCCATAAAGGTAGGAAGATCATGTTCTTCATAGTAGATGGCCTAGGAAAGGGTTGTAACAAGATGAAGATCCTTGAAGTACTCAATCCACTCTTTCTCATCGACATCTTGTTATTCTTAGATGATCTCCAAATGATCCTCACTATTGGCCAATTTTGGTGTTAGGATGATGATGTAGAGGCTCAACTCTCACGTGATGTCATATTTATCCCAAGGAAAGGGTTTGGATATGATCAAAAGATCATAAATGCTATTGGTTAGGTGTGATTCACTTGGAATTGTCATCTATAGACAAAGGACACTTTAAAAAATAGATATTAATGGAAAAATTTTGTAAAATGGATAAAATTACTAGGGATATTTGACTAATGGGAAAAAAGAAAGAATCGCTGACAATTTAGTGTGGTTATTGGTGATTAGAGGGAATCGTTGGTGATTAGAGGGAATCATTGGTGATTCAAGGAAATTGCTAGAGATTACTGTATGATTAGATACTTTTGAATAAAGTGCAGGTTTGGTCTTGAACAAATGATTTAATGATTTTATTGTCTTTTAAAAGGATGAGTAAATATATGAGGAATTAAAATAAGTGATAATATCTTATCTTTTATTCAAAATATAAAGGATAAATTTTGTATGTAAATGTTGTGAATGATGTGGTGTAAATTTTTAAAATGAAATAATGATGATATAATGTGGAGAGTCTACAAGGATCATCATCTAAGAAAGTTGGTGAGATTATATAGAATCACTGACGATTAGTTATAATCCCTGGTGATTTGGGAAAAGTGGGGATAATCACTTGAAATTGGTTGAAACCACTTCCAAAAAGGTGATTTTTAGGTTAAGGATGAAATTAAGATAAGTAGGAGTATGTCGAGGAGGTTGGGAGGTTGTGTATTTTTTGGCCTTACTAGGCTAAAATAGCTTTAATTTGTTTAGGAGGTTTAGGAGGGATAATATGATTATTTACAGGAGTAAATAGATGTTACGTTGGTAGAATGAG
Source organism: Taxus chinensis (assembly GCA_019776745.2). Lineage (NCBI taxonomy): Eukaryota > Viridiplantae > Streptophyta > Pinopsida > Cupressales > Taxaceae > Taxus > Taxus chinensis. The sequence continues at coordinate 75,899 of JAHRHJ020003700.1, read as the reverse complement.
ATATTCGGACCTTAGTCGGCCTTCATAGTGTTCTACAACATTATATCAATATGAAAATATCTGTGGGTAAAACATCGAGGGGTGTCAAAAACCTCCTTAGATGTCAAAATAACACCTCATGCCCACATTTCTTGTCAACTAGTTTGTAACAAACAAATTGCTGGCCTAAAATGCCTAAAATAGCTGGATTCGTGCAAGACATAAGTAGCTTCTTGGCCAACATGGAAATATTCAGGGTCACTTCATAAACCAAGGAATTTCCAATCCTAATGTATATTTTTATATTAAATCATCGCATGATCACCACGTCGGGATTTGAAAACATTAATGTTTCACCAAGAAATCAACACACATGGATTTGAAAACATTAATGTTTCACCAAGAAATCAACGCACAGGGATTTGAAAACATTAATGTTTCACAAGAAATCAACGCATCGGGATTTGAAAACATTAATGAAATTTGCACCAATTTGAAAACATTAATCTTTCACTAAGAAATCTACCTTATTTGGCCATGAAAACATTCCCAAAATTTTCCCGATATATACAAAGAGGTGATGTTTTCCCATGATTTTCCTATTCATGTATTTACAAAGTAGTAGAAAGGGATTTAGCAAATCAGGATATTACAATTTTCTTACACAATTTCAAATAAATCCAGGTCTTCCAGCACCTGGCTAGTGCATGTTAAAGTTTACATCCTAGAAGCACTTACTACAGGTGAGTCCTTAGTCTATTTGAGACTTGTTTTCCACCATGTCATGTCGCATTGATTTATCTGTGATTCTACCTTTATAAGTTATTACAAAGTCTAAACATCCTCATCCTCATAACCACTATGATTTTTTATGTCATCTAGAATAGTCCTTCACTTGCAGAGAATCATAACTAGTATTCCTATCTTAGATACATCTAGATTCTACATAATATATATATATATATATATTTAAAATCACTTCAAACATCTCCACGAAGAGAGATATTCCTTAAAAATCAGTGTATCTTCTTTGAATCTTTTTGTTAATGTTCTCACTTCTTGTATATATATATATATATATATAGAGCAACAGCTATGTAGATGATATATATTCATACATCTCCACAAGTTGTCAATGCTCTATATATTTCTTACTTTATCAGTGTATCTTCTTTGAATCTTTTTTTTAGTGTTCTCTCTTCTGCAATGTGTGTGTGTATGTATGTGTGTGTATACTACAGTTTCACTTTCCATTTATTCCACGACCAATACCATGATTGTTTTTCACTTTCTGCTGACACTGCCTCATCCCACAATGGACCTGAAGGATATATAAAATGTGGTACATTCTGTAAGGTTTCACATTCACCAAGGGCATTTTCGTAGGAGACTAGCAGAATGGCGAATGCGTGGCATAGATAATATTGTTATCAAAAAATGTCCCAAACAATACATTTACATTGATAATATTTTGAGCAACAAAACTCGCTAGGACTTGAATTCACTTGTTTCTTGTTCAAATTTTCACTCATACATAAGGTTGTGCATTTGGTAATCAAACATCTATATAAAAAAAGTAATATTTAAATGACCAGTTTATAAAATAAATAAGGTTATTGAGAATAAACTACCAAATTCCAAACATGATTTACAAGCAAGCAAAAGCTAAAAGAGAAACATATCACTCTTTTGAAAATAGAAAGAGTAAGGTAATTTCTTATTTTCTAGAGATTTATCCTTTTTCCTAGTGATTTTTTGCATAATTTGTGTGAAGTGAATAGCAATTTTTTTTAATTTTTATTTTATTAAAATAAATTTAATAAAATATAAAAAGTTAAGCTAAAACATGACATGCATTTTTTCAGTTGCTTTCTAATTATGTATTTAATTTTTATTATTGAAGTGTAATTTTAAATTTAACAAAATATAACAACATGTATAATATTTAATATAAAGCATCAACATCCGGGATATTTTTAATTCATGATCCTTCAAGTTTCTTGAACTCATTTTCCAAGTAGGAATCCCTATACAAAGAATACCCTTATCATGATTGTATCATATGTGAAACATCAGATCAAATATTCAATATTCTCTCAAATAATGATACTTTAGTTGGCTTTGACACATTGACATTTCATTGTCAAGCCAAAGAACTCTGCATACATTCTAAACCTTGAATTCATAGTCTCATACCACAATGAGTATAGATGGAAGACCATATATTCTGTCTCAGCTCCTTTGAAATGATGAACACTCTTGGTAATTGGATTATGACAGACCTCATACCTCTGATGAATCAATAATTTCTTCATGAGAAGATGCACACCTTATTTGGCTTGATGACAACATTTAGAACCTCTATACAATAGGACAAACCTCTATACATTATGACAGAGCTTGGTCATTGAGACTCCTTCATTAATCAACTAAAGACAGATCATACCTTGGATGAATCAATGAAGTTCAGAGTCCTTCATGAGAAGATACATACTATACTTTGATTTCAAATTGAGCACATACCCTTGAGATCACCTATTTCATGTTTGATTAGCTACAACAGAGACTTCTTATCACTAGAGTGTCTTATCATTAGAGTGTCTTTGGCTTCTCAACAAATCTTTTAAAATTTTAAATTGCTTGTTCTCTTCTCAAACCTCTAATACATCTTCAGTTTTCTTGATGTATGCTCTAATTCTTATTATACTAATGTAACACTCTTGCAAAAATTAGTACATGTTAAGTGACACAACATAATTTTTCTTTATACATATTTCTCATGTTGAGATGTCTGTGCACATATCAATATCATTTAGTCTAACATGTTGTATCTTTTTTTCTTTCAATTCTACAGGATTCATTGATTCAAAAAAATGGCACCTAAAAAGGGAAGCTCAGCCTTAGGAAAAAATGTTATTCCAACCCCTCCTGGTAGTGGTACTAGCCTTTGAAAAATAACATCTTATTTTGAGAAACCATCTAAGGAAACCCATCCTTCTCCAGCAGGACCATCACAATCAAGGGATAATGATTACATTCAAAATGAAACTCAGAATGAGAATGTGTTCATTTTTTATTTTCCTGATGTTGTCAATGACAACAACAATGAAATGCCTCCCCTTGAAGACATTCCATTGAATGATGTTGAGTTTGACACTGTACCACCTATCCAATTGAATGAAGATGAAACTGCATCACCTGTCAGTGCCCAAGTGAATGTTGGAGGTGAAAATTCTGGCAATGGTAGTCAACGAAGTATAAATTCCACCAAGGAAAATACTCAGTGGACACCTATTTCTAGAAGAAAGAGAAAGGAAATAAAATGGGACTTGGGAAGGAGTTTCAAGTTAGAGTGGGTTTCTAAGTTTCCATTTATTGAACCTATTGAAAATGAGAATAAATTTGAACCTCCCAAAGAATGCAAATGTACAATTTGTAGCTGGAAATTGGGCAGGGACAAGACAATGCAACTTAAGTTGGATACTATTGAGAAGCATGTAGGAAAGATATATGAAAAGATAATTGTAGATGGTGTTGAGAAGAATGTTTCCAGATGGAAAACTGTAGATGATTGTTTGCATATTAGGTATGAAAAATAATTTGAAGAGCACAAGAGAAATGAAAGAATAGTTGCAGCGAATGGAGGGACAATTACCTCTCAATTCAACAAGATCGTTCAAAATAGTCTTTTGGGTAAAACAGTTCAGCTAGCTACTATTTTTCACATTTTGAAAAGAGGTCGTCCTATAAAATATTTTCCTAAACAAAATAATATTTTGTCTTTCCTTGGTATACCACACTTTCCTCATTCTCACTAGTCAGAAAGTAGTGGTTGGGATTGGGAAAAATGCCTAGCTATAGTTGAGAAAGAAGACTTGAAAGAGAAACTGAAGTGTGTTGATACATATCTTTGTCTATTGATGAGGTTACAGTAGTAGATAATACTGCTTGGGTCTGTATGCATGTGTATACTATTGAGAATTCTGTGAGACACCCTCACTTTTCATTCATAAGATGAGAGAGAAATCCAATGCTGAAAACCTTTGTGAGTTGGTGATAAAAAGTTTGAAGGAGATCGGTGACATGGATGATGATGCAATTGCATCAAAGATGGTATGTGTCAGGGAAGATGGGGCATCTGTAATGCAAGGTCATTGTAATGGCCTGTGTGTAAGAATCCAAACATCTCATTTCCCTTATATGATTTCCATTCATTGTATGGCTCATAGAATGAACCTAGCTTATAGAATAGTTTACAAATTTAAACCTGTAGCAAAAGTTGAAGACCTTGTTCGAGAGGTGCATGCTTATTTCAGCTGTAGTCCTAAAAGGTTCATGGAATTCCAAATATTTGTAAGGACTAACAAATGAGCATAAACTATTAAAATATGTCAACACCAGGTGGATCTCATTGTACCAACTGGTTCGTAGGGTGTACGAAGAGTATCAATCCTTATTAGGAGTGATGTGGCAGAATCGCATGGAAGTGGACAAGGCCTGGGATTTGATACATCATTTGAATGATATAGAGTCATTTCTGATGTTGTGTGGTCTCCTTCCCATGTTAGAAGAAATGCATTATTTAATTAAACAAGCACATGAAAGAACTATCTATATTGTTGATTTTTCTAGTTTGAGGAAACGAGTTTGTATGACAATAGAATATTTGTATCTCAATGAAACTGCTTTTACAGGTCCAACGTTTGATGGTTGGAATGATTTGATAAAGATTGGAAATGAAGTAGCTTTTTGAAGCTCAATTTTTTTGGGGGAGTATGTGCTTCTGTACATGGATATGAGATACCGATGTACATGTTTAAAGTAGTAGCCGGTAAGGTTGAGGAGGTAAAAATCATAGGGCTGTTGTTTGATAACATTGTATCATCAACAAAGGGTGAGGTTAAGAGAAATTGTAGTGTCCCTACTAGAAGAAATAAGGGAGTGATTTAGAAGGATGCTTTACTTGAAGCAATGGCTATAGTAAATCTGACCTTTTGGAATCCTATCCAAAATGAAAGACATATGCAGGAAGACTACTTCAAGAGGTTGACTACATTGATTCAACATTTTTGTAAGCCTGTTGATATCAATGGAATGAATATTGTAGGTATTTTAAGCAAGGACAGTTTGAGTGCTCAATCTCATGAATTCTCCACTACAATGATTCAACAATTCAAAGATTTGGATAATCCCTTAGAGTGTGGAGCAATAACCTGGCTATGGAAAAAAGTTGGGGTGAGTACTATTTTACAGCAAACCATGTCTGATTTTTTCTCATTGGCTGATCTATGTCAAACAATGATTTTGGGTTCAGTTGAAGATGAGAGAATTTTCAGTGCCTTGGCCTTTATAAAGTCAAAATTGTGAAACAAGATTGACAAAAATTTGGAAAATTGTTTGAGAATTTATACATCATGGTACGAAGTGGATAACTTTCCCTATGATAGGGCTTTGGCAGTATGGAAGTTCGATTATTGAAAGGAGAGGGGCTGAAAACAATGGCACAAATACAACAGATGACCCTATTGCAGCAGTTGACTATCAAGAAAGAGAGAGTCAGTCTCAGAGATCTGGTGAATCAAATGATAGAGATGATCCAGGTCCATCAAGTTGGAAGCTTCCATTGGTGGATATCCCATGATATAGATGTTCATATAATAATTAATATATTCAAATATTCAGTACATTGTTCTGAATCTCAAACAAGGATTAACACTCACCCCAAACATGTGCCTAAAGGTAATCATATTGATTCCATTTCCATTTTGATTGCAGAAACATTACAAAGTCATGTTTTAATGAGTATTTAATATATTTCACATACAATGTTGTTGATCTCTTTTATAGAAAGCATACACCGCGACTGGTTGGCTATTAAATCACAATGCATTTACATTATTATATACTTTAGGCATATAAGAGTTGTGGTGCTTAATTCTGAGATAGAATAAGTGGCTTTGCTTGAATCATTACTGAAATGAAAATTTAAAAATAACACTATTCCTCATTCAACTTGCTTGAGACATGCCTTGTATGAAAAAATTGAAGATTTTCATTGCAACAAATGGAACAATTTTCAAAATGGATCTAAATACACTAAAGAGTAAATCCATGCACATATATATTTAACTTGTGCACCTCTTTGTAAAAGTTTTCTTCAACCACAAGCAACCTAAATATCACATGTTTATTAATACAATAAACATAAAGATAACTTTAGTCTATTAATAAGACAATTTACTATTTTTATCCATGACCATGATTTCCTCCCAAATAATAGAAACAAAAAAACCAAACTACCACTTCAACTTGGAATCAGGCTCCACAACTTTAAAAATTATATCATCTTCTGTAATATGCTCCACTCTTCATCTGTTAGAATTGCAATTTGTTGTAAATCAGAGTGACTGACATGTAACTTTGTTAGCAATTCATAACTGATAGTGGAGCTTTCCTTTACTATTGAATGCAAACTTACTGACAAGGTTATCAATGGTTTAACAGAGTCAAAAAAAAATTTCTCATCTAGCTTCTTAGGAATTTGGTCCTTCTCTTGAGTCATTTTTTCTTTCATCTTCTTCTGGAATGCATCCTTCTTAATGAATTGGCGTGTATTGTCAAAAGGCATTGGAAAACCAAGATTTGTGAACTCATGTACCTTTCCATGCAGCTCCTGTAACATTCTTTAACACTTATTCAACAATTCCTGTGCTTTCCCAAGCATCACACACTTCTGAATGATAGATGATACCTTTATTAAGGCATCAAACTAGTTCTGAATTCCTCTAGATGCCAGTTCTATGTCACTGAATTTGTAGATAGCTTCCAAAATTTTCTTTGTTATATCCTCTCTTAAAGCCATCACTTTTCTGCTACCTGTTACGTATTCATGGAGCTTATCAAAGATTCTTTGTAGATCAGTCATGAATTCAAACAATCTAATCAAATCATCAATTTTTTTTATTTTCCCCCAAACATTATCTGTCATATTAATCAATGCCTTTTTATGAAATCCAGATAGTTTGATGTTGGAAGACTCTATTTCCTTTTTTCTTTTGCCAATTCATGTTGCAATATTTCATTTTGTTTTTTCTCATCATCTAGGATCTGTTGAAATCTAGATAGTTTGATGTTGGAAGACTCTATTTCCTTTTTTTCTTCCTCAATATTTCAAGCATTAGGCATGTTCCCATTTTTTGACCTTTTTTTCTCTTCCTTCACAACCTCTTTCAATTCTCCTAATGTTTTTTGTAATCTATTATTCTTACTCATTGTTTCCTGTAACTTTTTCTTCGCATCTTCTAGTTCTACATGTGCTCTGTTCATTCAAAGCAACTACAGTCATAGAGGTAGATGATTTTATCTTCCTCTCCAACTCACCTATCTTATTAACTATTGCTTTTCCTTTTGCTTTCTCATTTTCCAGGTCTTCCTCTAACTTTTTAATATTATTATTCAACTTATTATTCTCCCTCTTTGCCTTTAGTAATGTTGTGTAAACCGCATCATTGTTCCTTTTTTGTACATTAATTTTGTCAGTAAGGTTTCATTGCCTTAAGATCCATTTGAAGGGAGGTCACATCGTAGTCAGCGGGAAGCATTTCATTCTCTAGTTTTACAAATTTGGGCACAACATACATGTATTCAGGGTATCTATGTGTCTGTGTTATATGTAGGCAATACCCTCATTATGGTTGGATCTGAAGTTCCAGTAGCCTGTAGAATTTTCTTCTTGTTTCTTTTCTCTTTCTGATTTATTGAAAAACTCAGATCGGTAATCAAAACTTAAGGTGTTCGTAGGAGTGAACTGTTCCACCTTGAATGGAGAATGAGTAATTGAAGTTTGGGGAGAATTTCCCTATGGAATGGCCAGTTTTTTCAGGGGTGGCAGTGGCACTGCTTTCTATAAATAGTTTCCTTGAGCCAAGAGTAATTGTACCTGTGTCTGCCTCTATCTTCTGCCTCTTCTTGCTTCTTTGTTGGACAAATATCCCTAGAAATTCAACTGTATCTATTGCCCTCTTTAAGTTTCCAACACTCTGTTGACTACTACCATCATCACTAGAACCTCCAACCTTAGCAATAGTAACAGATTCATGGCCAACTTCTCCTCTAGGATTTTCAATGTGTGGTTGAACTATTTGTTGAGGATTTGACTCTGGAGTAAATTGCACTAGATTAACACTTGTAGATGTTGTAGTATGCAGTGGTCCTTTCTCCGAAGGTGAAGCTCCAAGGCCTGACCTGTCAAAAAAAATTCTAGACTGTACCTCTGGTGGAAGCCAAATGCCTTGTCCTCTTGAACCCAAACCACCACTAGTAAAACCCAACTTTTCAACAATAACTACTCCTACAGTATATATTTCTTTCAAACCTTCATCGAGACTTGGTTTATATGTGCTACTACTAGGGGGATTGTGTAATTCCTCAGAGGAAGTGTCATCATCACTACTTTCCTCTCAAGGATGCTCTTTATTCCACAATTTTTTGAAATCTACATCTTCTAGAATAGAATCATAGTCTTCTACAGATTTTGGATGGCCTAGGTCCTGCCTCATAGACCAAAAGGAAGTAATTTTTGACCTTGTCCAATTTCTATCTTTCAATTCTTGTTGTAATGCCTTTGGCATGCTTTTAGAGGACTTTTTATCAATTTTTGTAGATTGAAAATCCTCTGCCTTTTTTGTGGAGGCTCAAGAAATCCAAAATTTTGTTTTGACAACTCTTGAGAACTAATTCCTTGCTCAACAAAAATTTCATTCATTATTATTTGTACTTCATCCCAAGAATTTTTTTTTTCAATTTTTCTAGCAAGGGTTTGCTTTCATGTTGAATTTTAGTGGCAGAGTTCCTGTTCGCCACTACCCTTGCTTTAATCACCTCACATGGGTCATACACCCAATGAGAGTCAACATCAAACTTAAAAATCTGTAATATTTCATGTGCCACATAGAATGCTTTTCTTTCAAATGTGAACCCTCCACATGAGAATGGTAAGGAAGGAAATATGCTCTTCTTTTGTTGAGAAACAAAATAGAGATTATCTGTGATTTCCATCTGCCATATATATTCCAAGGTAAAAAATCTCTCTGTCACATGTATTGGAAATTTTTAAGGTTGTACTCCTGATCCATAAAACCTTAGCACAGTATAATCCTCTGTGAAGTACCAGTCTGCTAACTGTATTTCTGATCCCAGTTGAATGCAATCTCTACATTTCACAGGAAATCTAGGCATTGTACTTTTTGTAAATGCTTCATACACTGGAGCCCAAAAATAATCTACAAATTGACTGTAGTCCCCTCTATTATCATACATCCTTATCTTGGGGGCCCACTCAGTTAATGGATGCACGACTTCTAGCTGGAGCTCAATTGCAAGTTTTTTTTTTTCAAACCATCCAGCAAACCACCATAGAATTAAATAGCACAAGTAGGTAGTGAACCTAAATGTCTTAGTGTCAGAGCCTTCTTTGATTGTTAATAATTGTTTATGCATAGATTCTACAATGTACCCAACAAATCTGTATTGACAAGGTGGATTAACGAAATGGATATTGTATAACAATTTCTAGGAGGGTTTCATCCATTGTCTCATCACTATCGAAGCCAAGGAAAAATACTAGCATAGAAATGGTATCCCTGACCCATAGTTTAAATATGTTAATTACATACAAAGCCTTCCCTTTTAGTACCTCTGCATCAAATGTTAATTTTCGTAAAAACACATCTCTATCTTTTTGATTTGTGGCATGATAATTGCTAGCACGTTTTCTAGGTTTATGTCGATGGTTCCTAAATATTTTCTTTCAAACCCCAATGCACTACCAATATTTACCTCCGTAATGTATAAAACTTCTTGTCCATTTCCCTTTGCAACAATTGCTTTTTTTTTGTCTCATTGTAATTTTGGGCACATATATTGAAAAATTCAGGGCAGGGGAAAACCTCGTGGAACATCATGCATCCTAATCCAGATGCCCATGTTATCTAATTGAAAGATTTATATCTACCTGATTGGTCCGAACTTCTACTTTCCCTCATCTTCATCTCATACGCGTATCTAAGATGTGAAGATCTTGTGCTAATTAAATGATAAAAAATATCATGATATTCACCAGTAAAACTGAGGGGTTTTACTTTTAAGCAGTTTGGCGTATGGGATTTGGGTTTTACTTTTATTTTGGGCTCTTGTAGAAGTAGACATGCTTAAAATTTTGGATTCTATAAACCCTCAACCCTAATTTATCAACCCTTATATTGAAATATTTGAAAGTGAAGGCTTATATAGTGCTACTTATAAAAAATATAATATTTAAAGAATCAAGACTGAAATGTAGGATGACACTTACTCATAAATATGAAAATTTTAAGTCTTACACAGTCCACAACTTCTATGAATCTATTCTAACCTTCCGTTGCAGTATGCCTTCCAGAAACAAAATTTCAATTGTCAACATCACTATAAACGATTAGGTTTTTCATTGTACTTTGGAGACGTCAAATCTAGTCATTAATCAAATTCCATTTAGTGGATGACAATTGTCACTTATCAAATGGCCACATGGCAGGATTCCGGGCCTCCTCAAGGAAAAGACATTCCCCAGCCTCCAAACCCGCGGAATGAACCGATTCAATAATAAATTTTTGGGTCAATGGTGATAGGTGTTTGCATTTAATGACTTGGTCGTTGAAATTTTTCGGGGCCGTTGAAACATTTTAAATAATAAACCCCTGCTTTTTCCCATGCCACGTGGAAAAATTCTATGGATTTATTTTTTTCATGCCCCAACAGATGTGAATCTCCCAGATTTAGGCAGGATGAATTATAATTTTGGGTCCAGGATTAATTGTTCATTATTAATTTGTTGGTCATGGACATTGGAATTGGACCGATCATCTAGCTAATGAGGCAATTGATGGCCCAGGAGTTGAATTAATTTCTAATAATATAGACTAGCAAAAGCATCCATAGGTGCTTTTAGGAGGCCGATAGGCATATAGGAGGAGTAATTGAAAGAAGTAAATTAGTGAATATTTGTTATCCATTCAACATTCAAGTATCCATGTAAGGTGTTGAAGATCAATTGTGATTAAAAGGTCCTACAATAATTAATAGCATTACTAATATCATAGTATAAGTCACCTTGATCTTGGGAGAAGATATATTTATTTAATATTACATTTTATAAGGGGTAAGATTTGAGGATAGTATTTAGAAATCAAAATATAGTTTTGCCTCTAATTAATGTCTCTAAATACCCCTTTTGTTGTAGTGTGTGAATTTGAATTTTCTACACATACATAAGTACCCTAGTGTTGTAGTGATCATTACAAGTATTACAAATAAATTGAGCATTTTTTATAGCATTCATTGAAGTACTAACATATACGGTATAGACACATTTCACTACACTTACATTTTCCTGACTAGAAAACATAAATATAAATTTGGAGTGATGTCTTTTATATTGTATAGAAGGATGACATTCGATAATAATTGAGCTAAGTGGAATATGCATCCCAAATACAAACCCCATATTTTTTAGGTTTAGATGTTGGCACCCTACTTATGGTTAAACAAAAGAAGATTAATTTCCTAATAATTAAAGATAAGTTTTAAAAAGCTAGATTTATAGATGATATGAATTAACAAATCTATTCATTAAAGAAAAATTAAACTTGAAAAGTTTTTTTCACAAGCTTACATATTTAAAACACCACCTTTTAGATAAAAATGTTACATCTCTTAGGAATTTTGTAAACTCTCTTTTTTTCCCCTAAAAAAATTAAACATGCAAGTTCAAAATCTAACACCTATCTCCCAATTTCCAAATAAACCAATTTCCTCAGCCAGTAAAATTAAGCATTCATATTCGAAATCTATTGAAATTATATTTACACTATATAACATATACATAAAAAAATCAAATCTTTAATTATTTAACAATTCTGTCACATAATACAAACAATAGAGCTCTTTATTTATCTTATCAACCAACTACAGTAACTCTTGCTCAACTAATCAACGCAGTCATTGCACATAAGTGTCGAGCCTTACATTTAGTTACCAATTTCCATTATTTTGTACTTTTGCACAAGCTCCATTTGATGTCAATTCTTATCTAGCACGCAAAAACTTGGTGGGGCCTACAGAATAGACCAATCATATAATTAATAAAAAAAAATCCTTTTCATATTGGATTTTCCCATTAGTGCAAAATGTAGGGCCCACATGTTTGTGCGTTCTGTTTATAGTCATCCCCATTTGAAAACCTCACCAAAATTAAGTTGATGAGAGTGCATTGACATCTAATTTGGCTTACAGTTCTGATAGTCCTAGTCTCGCCAAAATTTAGTTGACGAGAGAACAATGACGTATAATTTGGCCTGCACTTCTTCTCAACACTTCGATTTATGACATTTGTTGGATGGAATTCTTGAATTTGTTTTCTTACTACTTTTCGACATACTTTTTGCAATGGAATTTGTGAGAAGGGCATCGTTAGACTCAAAGAGCCCTTGTTTTCCCTTGATTTTTGCAAAGTAAGCACTATAAAAAATGAGGCAATTGATGGCTTGAGAATTGAATTAAAATTTATAATAATATAGAAGATTGACATGGCTTGGAAGATATTATAATCTATGATGGGTGATAGAAACAAAGATAAAAGAATAAATGGTGGCATGTGCCACACTTTGGGCCTTTATTATTGGTGGCCTCTCGCATTCCTCTCTTCTTACCTCTATTTGTTTGTGTTTTTGGGCTATTGAGAAAATGTTTTTTTTTGGGATTTTCTTTCATTTCTCTATACAGGGAGAGAAGGGAAATGGCCTTTACTTTGGCCATTTCCCATAGGCAGCTTCAAGAGGTGTTTCACTATGATTCTGTGCTCGAGGCCAAGGCCATTGAGCGTGTGATAGGATATTCCTATATGCAGGACTCTCACAGGGCCAGAATCAACTCTGAACTCACTGCAACATTCATTTCTAATTGCCTCTTACTCCATCTAGTCAAGGTGGATGTCATGGCTGTCACAAATTTCTTTATTTACCTTGTCCATCAAGTCGGTTTGCACAAAGAAATGGACAGGTGTCACGTCCTAGACCCTCTGCTCTAGGTGGAGGAAGCGGATGCTCAGCGAATGGCACCAGGGCGTGGGGAAGATTGGCTCAGAAAGTAGTATAGGGATTTTCTCCTCTATACAGAGGTTGTTCATGTTTTTCTTTGGAATGGTGGTCTAGACCCTAGCATATTGCCTCCTCTAGATCTCACTGATGCTCACTCACCTATCGACTCGGCCATTGACCACCTCAATGAGTTTTGGGATAATGCGAGTGAGGAATTTTTTCTTCTACTAGGTAAGGCTAAGCAGCTAGAAGGCGATATTTTCCGGTGGTGGCGGTCGGGCCATGAGGCAGAAGTTTTTTTGGAGAGGCATTAATGCAGTTATTTCGGATGAGGATTAATACTCTTTTCCAACTTGTTGTTTTGGTTCTTTGGCCATGTGTATTTGGTTTATTTTTGGAGTATAGTTGTAAGGGTGGGGCCCTTAACCCTCTGGTTCATAGCTCCGGTAAAAAAGTATTTAAATATCAAATGTATATATATATCTAGTATATATATGTATCAATATATATATATATATATAGATATATATGTCTGGTTCACATCATATATAGTGTTTACATTATTGATAGTGTAAATTAGATTATTTATTTCTTAAATTAATTTAAAGTTTTCAATAAATGAAAAATCTATCACTCCCACTTTTTCCCATGCCACACAATATAGTATACATTATATATTATTATTTTTTATACTACCGAAGGCAGTAATAAAGTCTTCACACCAAAAAATAACCACTTTCACAAAAACCAACCAAATAATGTCATGTGTATTTAGATACCATTTAACTAAATATTCAAGTGTAAATTATTATTTTTGTTTTAATTCTATTGGTTGGGCTCTTTATTCCTCACTGTGCAAAAAAAATTAACTTTTATGGCTTGTTTTGTCCTCCAGTGGGCTATTTTCACGGGGCTCAAGGTTAGATGCATGTCTCCTCTCTCCCCAGACATTGAGTCACCAACTTTACTGAGGTATGGGCATAATTTCTTTCTTTGTCTCAATTGGGGCATTTGGTTCTTTAATCCACTTTAGAGGAAATATATTGGTTATTTCCTTGGGATTTGGAGTGAAGTGGTTTTTTGCATGGGAAGCTTCTATTTCATAATATAGGAGGCAGTCAAAGTTATGGATTTTTAATTTAGAGCAATTGGCATGGAGAAGAATGGACAACTCTAATGGAATTTGGGTATGATTAACATTTTGTTCAGACAACACTTTAACTGTGATATGCAATTTACAAAACATTGGGGATTAATTATCTAATACCAACAAATATTACACAATTTTTTTAAAGAATTTTCAGACAAGTTCTCTTCAATTTTTTCAAGTGCATCGATAACATATTTTTCATTTTTATCTATAATTTTGCAGGCTAAATAAATCTGACAGTTATCCTATCAATTTAGTATTGAATAGCAGGAGAAAAAGGAAAATGAGATGGGATTTTGGAGGCATCGACTAATTTTACAAACTGCATTCAATTTGCAGCAATTTTACTAAATCATGTTTGGATGAATTTCCGCAAGCAAAACTACAATTACATCAATGTAACTCGCTTAACATATACAATATTGTTGTCTCATAACTTCCACTCAAATACCTCAAACTTTGACAGTATTATGCCATATCATGGCCTTCTTTTTTATTGTTAAAGTGGGTTTGTCAGGGTCTTGTTCCCTTTACAAAAGAGAGAGATTGAACCTCAGATACAACATGAAGATGTAAAAAAACTTTATCAATCATGATTGTTGGGTATATCAAGCAAACGAGAAAAATCTAGCCAGAACGAAGGAAGATTATAACTATACTATACTATAGAAATTACAACATATATTTAATGTTAATCCCATGAATCAGAAGACACATACAAAAATATAACTCGGAGATCCTTGCCTGGACTCAACCACACCCTCCTCAGAGTCCTGAGCAAGTGCAACCTCATTATCCCAATTGCACTAAATATGATTATAAGATTACCCTTACTAGTTTCACAAATTTCCATCTACCAAAATGGCACTGGCTTGATGAGAGTTTCAATTCAGGGTATCCGAATTAGATAGTTTCAATAAGTGCGTCCTTCCAACATTCTTGAGTCAGGGGCTCGAACACCGCCAGCTTCTCTACGAAGTGCCATCAACTCCCCATGGTGACAGTTCAAATTCCCTAACGATGCTCAAATCCACGCCACCCACATTGAGAGCTTTTCCTCCTCCCCCGTTTACCTAGAAAGTATACATTACACTTTTGCACTTATGCAGCCAAATTTCCGCAGAAAGACGGCCGAACCTAGCGGAGAGTTCATGTTGACCACATCAGGCTTCAATGGCTCAATTATCATAATATTTTTCAAAAAAATGGAGGCCACGGCTACTATTAACCCTACACTATTCATCCTCAAACAAATATTTTTTATCCCCAAAACCAATTTAATTGCCTCCAGATGGCTACCATTACCAATTTTGAATGTGTTATCCACCTTAGATGATTATCGGATATAGATGACCTGAAAGCCATTTCCCTTTTATTGCAATTGATAAAGACAACAGCGGGGGAACTTGAGGGGAATCCATAGGTGCTCACTGAACAAAAAGGATGAAAATGAAAAAAAAATGACCCACAATAAATAGGCAAAAAAATAAGGCCCTTCACACACTCAAAAAGATTGGTGACAACATATATTTAAGGCCCATCCGTATTTAATGATTTCGATACCATCCCAAATTCTAATATATATATATTACGATATAAATATATTATTTATATATATTCCCACATTGATTATAGGTGTATATCTATTACCACTCTAGTATTATAGATCATAGTATATATATATATAGTGTACATTATTTATATTTTTAAAGGCTTTCCCCCAGGATCTTTGAACCGGAGGAACTAAGTTACCCTTTCCATTTACATAGTCAGAAACAAAGGAGGATTCACCTTGCATTAGCAAACATTCAATTGTAGTAGAAAACCGAAAGGACAACGAATTCCCGCCAAGATATATAAGGGAACCGAGACAGGATATAACAATATTATAATGGGTGGAGTTGCAAAAAAGAGTCACTTGATGGCTAACTTTGTTATTGATTTTGATTAAAGGACGTTGAACATTAGCATTTCTTAAATAAAGGCTAGCATATTCTATTGAGTTCTCTTAGTCATAATCCTGAAGTGAGCCATGCTAATATAAATTTCATATTATTATGCAAATATGTTGTGCTCTCAATACTACTATTGGGCATAACTGGAAATCGGCACTTCAAAATGCAATCCTTTATGAACGTTGGATAAAAATCTAAAGTACAGTGCTTGCAAATAAATATTTGCTAAAGGGAAATGGGTCGTATCTGATAGTGCCATTTGGTGTGTATGTGCTTTATTTGAATGTTAAATCTTCTCTTAAATTGACAATGTTGTATCACTTAACCTAGTTTAGAGTGCTTCAAACTTGTATAGAAACTACTCCTGTATGTCCCAGTCTTGATTTAGGGAATCCCTCTCCCAGTGTAGCCAATTGCATAAGACTTGATAAACATTTTCTATAGGACCACATAAGAAGGCAAGGATTGGGGTAAATGAGTGTGCCTACCATTTATTCTTAGTGATGACCACCATGGTGGACCGGGACTTCAAATGATATGCCAACAAGCCAGGGGAAAATAAGATAAGCATAAGAAAAATTGGTAATTTCCTTGTAAAGGACAAAACTAAGGTAGAAAGGAACCAAAGGCATCTGCGAAATCATAATTTTCTACAATGTATGATACGCGAGATCATACAAGTGTGACTCATGAGAAAAGTGATTCTTGATGGCTTATAGCTTCCCTGGCAGACTAATACAGTGAGAGAATATCTGAAAGACATTTTAACAATCCTTAAGAGGTAGGAAGATAGTGCATTTAATATTCGGTTTATTTGCATGAAGTTGTAATTAGGATATGATATAAGACAAATAAATAGCCATCAGAATGTGAACAAGGAAAACCAAGAAGGAAAGTAGAGAATCTTTAGGCCGACTAAACATAAAAAATACCATTGTACACAAGTGTGTGGAAACAATTTCTCTTTACGTAATTGCTTGCATTAACCTTAATACCTTGAATGGTTGCAAGATGCCCCAAGAGTGCAACCTTCAACGCATGACTGGATGTTAACGTACATATAATGAAAATTGAAAATTTAATTTTTTATAGGTAAAGTTAATAATTTTTGAAAGAACCAATAATCTTCTATAGGAAAATGATAAAACCAAGGTTGCTTACTTGAGATAGAACTTAAGAATAACTTACTATAGTGAAAATTCAAAAAACATTAACCAAACAAATGTCTGTATAATAAGATTTACTATTTGAATTGAAATAACTAATGAAAATGTTGTTTTTAAATAGAATTCAGAATTGTTGATGTAATTACTAATGAAATATAGTTGTTATCCAATTTTGCCCCAAAGGAAAAATTGAACAAACCTGAAATTGTACACTGATAAAATGTAATTGATTCAGTCATGGGACTTTGAGTTTCGAGATTGGCCAAATAGGTTACAGGCAGGCTCAACAATGGTAATAATGTCTAAGGCAATGAATTGAAGGAAGCTCGAGGTTGGGATGAGAAAAAAAAGGAATTCGGAGACCGAAGTTTTCAGACTTCGGAGGTTTTACAGTTCGGAGATTTGACAGAAGAAAGAAGGTAAAAAGCAATAAAAAGGCTCGAAAATATGAAATCCTGAAGTCCGAAAGGGTTCAACATTTTTGGGGCCAAGTCCCCCTTTAGGGTCAACAACGCCGTGGAGTGAGGAATTTCAGAGTCTAAAATATGAAGTCCAAATTTCGGACTTCGGAGGTTCGGGGTCTTCGCCAAGTAAAATGTAAAAATGTGAGCTAATGCATAAAATCTTGAAATTCCGAAGTTTGAAAGGGGTCAGTGTTTCAGGGTCAAACTTGACTTCAGGGTCAGCATGAAGGGAATTTTCAGACTTTTAGAGGTTCCGATTTTAGAATTTCGGAGGTCCAAGTTTCAGAGATTTGTTTTGGGGTTACAGTGGCGAGAAGTCCAAAGGCACAAGGTTTGAAACCCAAAGTCCAAAGTTTGAACTTCAGAGTTTTAGAGGTTCAGGTTTTGGAGTTTCGAAACTCTCAAACCGATTTGCTAGTGACTTCTGAAGCATCAATGTCCAATGTCCTGAATTCCCCAAGTCTGAATTTTTGGATTTCAGAGGTTGCAAGGCATTACAGAGTTTGAAAAAAGAGAGCCAACCACCTACAGTTAATGTAGTATGACACCCCAATCTTGAGATGGCCATAAATTTTGACTAGGAGCTCGGATTTGCACAAGAAAGGACTTTTTGGAAATCTATCAAAGTCCTTCTAGAATTTTAAGTGAGACTAAGTTATTCAAAATGAAAAAAATCTAGTCCACCATTGTAAAGGATGTTCCAGGTTTCTCACCTACCATAATGATGAAGTATGGGCTCCCTTTCTTCTCCAACAAGGAAAGTACAAGGAGGTATGGGTTTTGCAGTGGTACCCATAATTGTTGTAGGATATTTTAATGTATTTTAGGGTGGTTGAAGCAATTTTGATTTTGAGTTTCTTTCCCTCTCTCCCTTCTCTCATTCTTGATATATATTGTAAGGAGGGTCATTGTCCTAATGTTGGATAATTTTTCTTTGCACCCTCCTTTCTTCTCTTTTCTCTAAGTGAATTTGTTGAGTTCAAACCTCCTATTGAAGATGTAATGCAAGTTTTTGCCTCTTGGACATTGTAATCCATTATATCAAATCTATGGGAGAAATAATATAAGTTTGTGGATGAATTTCAACCCTCTCTTGTGTTCATTATTTTATTCTGATATCTCATTGCAATCTTGATTATCTGTGTATGGTTATTGTATTACATGTTTAATGGTTAGTGGATTCTCATCCATGGATTTATCTATGGTGTGTTTTCATCCTTATTAATTTGATTTTCTTTTTCATCTCCATGCAAAGTAGCTGTTCAACATTCCATTTGGTGTATCACCTCTGTTAATTTAGGTTTAATTTCTTGTAATCTTCTTAACCCTGTCTCCTTGGCAAGTTAGAGTAGATCATCTACAATTTGGATGTGTGCATCATAATAGAGGAATATGAGCCGACCTTCATCCGGAGGGTTATCCCAATCTCAAAGTCCCACACTTTGGGATCACTCCATGTTTTACGAATCAAACTGACTTCCTCAACCATTCACTTATGAGCAATTAGGGGTGCTGTGATTTCGACATAACAATAGTGTTTTCAAAATTATTATTAGATGTTATATATTTCATCATTGTGACCTTTTTCATATTTATTTTATTCAAATTAATTAGATATATATTGAAATAAAATTAACATTTTCATTTTTTTTCTGTTGAAGGGTAATGTGTTTTCTAATATCTCATTTACGATGGGTAATGCTTAACTTAGCTAGTCAAATTAAAGTATGGGGAGCACTTCAAATTTTATCATTGAATGCAATGATGGTCATTTTAATATATTTTGCAGGAAAGTGCCCTTTTCATAAATCTTAGTAACTATTGAACACACACACACACACACACACACACACACACACACACACACACACACATATTAAATATGCTTCTTTTATGAAATAAGTCTTTTCCATATTTATTAAATATGTCACTTTTATGAAATAAGTATTTTCCATATGTATTAAATATCTCATTTCTTGGACCTTCATGCCAGAAAATATAAAGTCACCAAGGATTAAAATTTATAAGACATTTATTAACTACGAGGGTACCTGTTAAATCTTTGGCAACACACTTTACATGTGTCATGAATAGGTAAACTGTAATTAATTAAAAATCAGGTTGAGGGCTGATGCTATCGATAATTTCTCACTGGCGTCACTGTCTCGATATGTTAAATGTTTATTACAAAGGAAGTTAAGTATTATTGATGTAATGTATACCATTCTATCCTTATCATATTCATCATGATAAAAGGACATTTAAAAGGTAGGTGGAGGCATGTGGGATAGTGACGCCGGTTTCAATGTGATTTTTTTCCCATGATTTACATTTAATATTAATCGTCAATTCATACTAGGGTTTGGTTGACACATGTAAAGGTACAGTCGAAGAACTCACTTAGAATTTTATAAATTCAAGGCCCTTGGTAATATTCCGACACTTGATTTATTTTGAAAAATCATGGGGGACCACATTAAGCGTATCGAACTAGTATCAAGCCATAAATACGTCATGGTTTCATCTAGTTCTAATATGGAATTAGATGAGGTTACTGTTGGGAAATACTTTTCCCTCTCTGCTTCTAGTTATTATCTTGATGGTGATTCCACTCACCCCTCTCTTGGTCAGTCGACTACTACCATTGTTCCCCTTCATTCTCTTGGAACTTTTTATGTAGAGCTCCAACCAGATTCCCTGTCTGAGAAACCAATTCCTGAAGTAGTATTGGAACTCTCTATTGTTTATCCAGAATCCTTAGACCTGGAACCTATGGATTCTCCATATGCTTCTATAAATGATGTGGATATGGAAATTGATGGTAATCCATCCCCAATGGTGACCCCTCAGATGAAAATTCAAGTTGAAACGATGTCTTCCATCCTTGCAAGTCTGCAGTGATCTTTTGAGGTGATTAACACCTAACAAGACTTAATAGACACCTACAGATCTATCGTTGATAAAGAATATGTCTTGATACTAACCCTGGCTGAATCTCTAGAGGAGAAGATCGATACCAATATAGTTAGGAAAGCAGCACAAGAATTGAGAAATATATTATGATATGTAATATTTATGTTATAATATAGTTATAGGCTAAGGGATTATAGATTTTTTGGTATGCCTGTGTTATGATATGTAATTTTTATGTTATGATATGTAATGTTCATGTTTCAACAAATATATGAGATACTCTTATGGATACTCTTGTTTATGTTTCAACAAATATGTTTTTCCTTATTAGCACCTATTCTTGTGGATACTTTTACATTGCTATAATGTCGTGCCTTTTGATTTTTCTTCTCCTTCTTGAAACACCAAAATTTGTTCTCCATTCTAGGTTATTTCTAATGTAAGCGTTGAAACCTTTCTTGTCCATTTAACCTACAACCCCTGAACCCCTTGCTTGTATCATGTGCTTGCTGCATGCTTCTTTTTAGCATCATTAATTGCCACTGAATTTTCTTTGCCTTTTCTTTTCAGATGTCACTGAGAAAAGGAAAAAGATAAATCCTAGAAATGGATGATGATTTAATGTCAAAGAATGAGGAACAATATGGAAATCGTGTTCTACGGGATCATTCACTACCTCAAGATGTTTGGGAAAAAATATTATTTTGGCTTCCATTAAAATCCATATGTAGGTTCTCTCTAGTTTATAAGGAATGGAAAGCACTCATGTCTTCCACCACATTCTTTAGGCGTTACAACAAAGCAAGGAACACACATCCATGGATACTTTTAAATCATGATAGTGGTCATAATTGGTTGAGATACAAATGTGACACTAGGACATGAAAAATTCTCAACTTTTCGTGGTTATCATGCTTTGATGGGGTACAGTTTGAAGATTCACATCGAGGGATAATCTTATTTTGTTCAAGTGAATCAAGTCACGTTTCAAGGGTATGTAATCCATTGAAGGATGGAACCTCCTTCAAGCTTCCTCGAATGTTATCAGCTAATGAATGACACTTTTATATTTATGCATGGGGCATTCTGGTTGCGGATGAAAATAAGGGGTATAAAGTGGTTCAAGAAGGTGCAGATTTGGAGTTAATGCAAGAAATGATACTATATAAATTTATGATTCTTCTATGGGGACTTAGAGGATTGTGGCATGATTGAGAGATTGTTTCTTCTATAGAATCGTTGTCTTCAACAACAATTTTTTCTTCTTAATTTCATATGAACCTATGTTGGGTGTGATAATTTATAACACTCAAGATTATGCTACTGTGAATTTTGTGTTTTTACTTGTAAGATATGGCAGAGACCATTTCCCTCACTATAGACCAAGGTTGGTTATATCTGAAGAGAGGGTGCTACCTGCAACACCAATTGTAGATGGGGACCATTTGAAGAAAATAATTGTGTTTGAGCTTGAGATTGAGTTTGGAAGGATGATAAGCAATGTTTGATCTTGGAAAGAAATTACAAGGATGCCCCACGTAATGTGCAAGTGTATTTCTGTGAGGAAAATGATATTCTTATTTAGTTGCATTGTGGTGGGAGAGTTCTTGTGTTTTAGAAAGGTGTTTTCCGGAAATATTCCCATCCTTTGTTTTCATTTAAAGGAAGGGTCTTGGTCGTGGCTTTCACAATATATTAACACAATTGACATCTGTTATAACAGTGCCATCGCATTTGAGCTCAGAATGATTTAAGAAAACTACATATTTGTTTCCTAAATAAAACTTATAGATTTGTAGCAATTTTTCTTATTTTTACTATTCTAGTTTATCTTCTAAAATCCAAGCATCCAAAAAATGGAAAGTTCTATATTTAAGGCATGGTTATTCTCTATTGGAAACTAATTTTTCTCTTTTAGTGGCATGACTTTTTGGTTCATGTGTTTTTGGCATGTTTTTTAGAATTTCTAAATTCTATTTCTTTCCATAGTTGTATGCAAAGGCATACTTGGCACTCATCTTTATCTCTATTCCCATGCATGCGACGCTAATTGTATATTCGAATATGACCATTTGACATTTTTATTCGATATGATCATCGATTATTCAATGATTTGTTTTTATTATTGTGATTTTTGATGATCACACAACTGAAAAATTGTCATAGAGATTAATGCAAGGCTCAACAAGTGTGGGGTAATCAATCCTTGATTTGATTTTGGGGTGAAAGAAATTGAACCATGGACTACTAGATTGTTATTTGATCGTTGAATTAATAAATTTTCCCATTAAAAGTAAATTAATATTTTTGGCCATTGAAAATTGATTAAACCCCTGACAACATTTATTCCACATGGAGAAATTATGGGATTTATAATCCTTTCTTGTCCTAGCGTACTTCAAAGTCCCCAAATGCTTTTTTTTTACATAATATTTCGGGTCCAGTTTATTTAATATAGTTTTCTGTGGATTTTTTATTAGGTCCAATATATTTTAATATATGTGATAAAATATTCAATATAATATTTTCCAATAGAGATTCGCCATTCAATTTCCAAATATTTTTAATATGTTTACCATTTTCACCGAAAGAACGAAACATGTTAAAGGGATATTCTCCAAAACCACGAAACTGGTTATAGGTATATTTTCCATGATTTCTATAATTTTTTTTTTAGGGGGTTTTCTTGAAATTTTCCCCGAGGCTTACGCGACAAGGAAGTCAAGTGATAGGGTAACTAATGAGCTATTGACCTATAGATGTATGACTTGTAGGGAGTGGTGGGAAAAGGTTCTTCAAAAGATACAATATCCACAGTGTGTTGGGAAACATGGGCTCAGTATGAAATAAATTTCTATAAATGTGGGCTTATGTGACCAAGAAGTCAAGTGATAGGGGAACCAATGGGTTCTCGACATATAGATGTATGACTTAAAGGAGGTAGTAGGAAAAAATGTTCCTCCATAGTGGATTGATAAACACATGATCCATATAAATAGAACAAATATGGATTTTGATAGGGTCTTAGGGCCTAAAAGGGAACCACATTGACAATGTGTAATTTTACATCAAACTACTTAAACCCCCAAGTTTTACTAACGAATACCATGATATTTATGATATCATAATGACTAGTAAATTCACCTCAAGGCTTATATAAACATCTGAGAGCAATGTGAATAACATGATAGTTGGTATTAAAAAAAAAGGATTTATAACATGGGTAGTTGGATTGGGATGCATGATGTTCCATGAGGATTTTCCTTTCCCAAATGTTTTCATGCTCTATGCCCAAAACTTTGATGAAACAAGAAAATATATTGTTAGGAAAGACAATGGTACCAAAGAGGAAATACTGTCCATTTTTTTTATAAAAATGTTGGCGTTGTGTGTTGTGTTTTACACGTGAAGAAATAAGGACCATAAAAATTAATGTAAAAGCAATTTCTAATGATTATCATGTAGCGAATCAAAGTACCAAATCTTACTTTTTGTAAAAATAGCATTTGATTGTAAAGTACCCTGAGACATGTTTCCTTCTCCAATTGGGATATTTAAATCATGGGTTAAGGATACCATTTCTATGCTATCTGATTTTTCCTTGGATTATATAGTGATGATAAATTTAATGGAACCCTCCTTCAAATGGTAGATTTTATCCATTACAATAACCCACGTGTTGCATATAGATTTGTTGAGCACGTTGTGGAATCCATGAATACAATTATTTTAATAATCAAAGAAGGTCCCAAAACTAATACTTTTATGTTCACAACGTACTTGGGCTATTTATTTCTCTGGTGGTTTAGTGAATGGTTTTAGGCCAGATAGTTTTTTAAATTGAGAGCCCTACTATGATGTTAAGGGGAAAAAATGTTGGTTTCATTAATTGAGTGGACACATAAGATAAGTATGTATGATTTTAAAAGGAACTAGATTTAATTTTTTGGAGTAATTTTTGGGTCCACTTCATCATTAAATTACAAGTACTCTAATACCTAGATTTCCTATGTCTTGTATAGATTGAATTCAAAAGGATAAGAAATAAATTGGCTAAGTGATATTTCATGGAGGACTATGACATTATACAATTTTATAGATCAAGATTAAATCCCCACAAAATTCCAATTCACGTGTCAGAGAGTTTTTTTTCCTTCAAATATATATGACAAATGTACAACATAGATTGAATCTATTTTGTTAGTTAGTAAAATAAGAGCATATTTACTTTCTTAACTTTTTCAAGTGGAAGGTTCACGTTTGAGATAAATAAATTCATTGTCGCACATGAAATTTTTGATAATTTTAATATTAATGTTGACTCTCACTAGCTATATGACCTGTGTGAGGTAATTAAATGAAGGGTAGTGGCGAATAATAACTCCGCGAGTAAAATTCAACATGAAAGTAAATCCCTTTTAAAAAGATAAAAAATAAGAATTCTTAGGAAGAGGTGAAACATGTAATGGAATAACTTATTGTTGATTTAAATGAATTAGTTTTGAATATTTGTTAATAGAAATTTTGGGATTTTATCCATAAAAAGAGGAAGTGATTAGTAAAACAATTAAGAGATTAAAATGGAATTTTTTCTTATAAAACATTTACAAATAAATCTTCTTATAAAAAAAACATAGCACGGGATATAAAATCATCTTGTGAAGACACTGGTTAGATAAGGTAAAAAATAATTTATTTTTTGTATGCGAGGAAAAACCTAGATGATCTGAAAGCTACTTCAAATTGGAGGATATTGAGGAAGATCTAGAGTTTTATAAATTATGGAATGAACATCATCATTCTAAGAAAGTGTTAGTGTGAGGTATTTTTGCTTTATATATAGTTATTATGTGTTTTTCGACCTCACACATGGTGAGTCATCTCACTAGGTGAGTCATAGGTATTTTAGGAATTATATGACATATGACAGATTCCGTGATAGAAATTGTCATATTGCCATATATATGTCATGCTCATATAGGAGTTACATGTTATTCCTAGCATTCTAACTCCTCACTCCATCATGGGAGTATGACATGTCCAAGCATGGGATTTACACAACACTCCCTTGTGTACTTCTCTTTTTTATTTATGAGTATGAGTAGACATATTCTTTTTGCATGAATAATTTGGCCTGTCATTGATCTTCTTGTTGATTACTTGGAGGATTTTCTCATTTCTATTGGGGTGTAAATACTTTGATGTTCATGGGCTCTGTTAGATCCTCTTGGTTCACTCTCACATGGTATCATAGCTATGTTGTTTCAATAAACTTGCAACTCATTATTGGTTTGTTGTTAATTACTTCTGGTTTTGAAATTCTTCGCTTATTGTGCAAGTTTTATTAATCATTTTTTGAGTTTGTGTTTTGTGGTGTTTGCTTTTGTGTTTGTGCAGTTAGGAGTTTTTAAGCTAAATTTGGCTAGTCACAGGTATCTTTGGCAGAAAACCTAGTGATGGATGTATTTACGATTTTTTTGTGTTTGGTTGTGATTTTTTCAATTAGCTCTATTTTTTGAGTTTTTTGGTCTCAACCTTGCTAAACCTTGTTTGCCTTCATCTTTTCTTCCTCCCCGCACCTACCCTCACCATCCCACTTAGCTCCTGGCCCTCTTATCTAGCTCCCTAGGCTACTCTTGTCCTTTTTCTAGCTTGGCAAGTTACTCTCTGAGCTCCTTGAACTCCCTTTCAACCAACTTGGCCAAGACACCTCGGGCTCAACCTTCATTTCTCCTCATGAGATTTGTCTCGAGCTCATATACTCAACTTGCCAAGTCTCATTATTGGCTCACTCGTGGGGTTTTCCCTGCTCACTCGTGGGTTTTTCTCCTCAACCAGTTGCTCACTATCATTGGGATCAGCCCCATTTCCTACATGCTTAATCTTTTTCAACTTTCCATAAGCTCTATGAGTTGGGATTCCCTACGCTTGTGTTTAAACCTACCTCGAGCTCATTGGGCTTGGCCCTATCTTGGTGTATGCCATTTGTCTCATACCGAAAATCTCCAAACTCATCTCGCATCACAACAAAACCTTCGCAACACCTATGCATGCCTGGTTCTCCTCGCATCGGCTCTGTCCATCCAAACCCATTTGTATGCATTTCAATCCTACCTAGCATTGTTATTGACCTTCCCTTGTTTGGACCTGTGTAACCGAACTGCTTTACATTTAAATGCTCGATTCTCTTGTCATCTGGCTCGCTCGCCAAGTCGAGCCCACAACAACCTGGTTCGAGAAATATCATTGTGCCACGTGGAAATCACTTGGACCTTTAACCACTTTTTAAGCTCATTTCCCTTCTCTTCCATAACCTTACCTACATTTTTAAAAATAGGCTTTGTTATAAAGTTTAAACTTAAAAATAGTTGTAATGTTTTATTTTAACATAACTTATTTGGTTGCTTATTAAACTAATGGTGAGTTTATTTAAAAGGGAGAATTTAATTTAAATAGGTCTCTAATTAATTTAAGGGGCTAGTTAATTTTTTTAATTCTCTTTTTTCATTTTTGGGGAATTAAACTAATTGAGAAAATATAAAAAATTAGCATTATTAGGATTTTTCTAACGTGTGCTTGTGAAGGTTTTTCTTTTCTTTTTCTGGCATTTTTCTGAGATGTGGAGCTGAATTGCTTCACAAATAGCTCATTTATAACTTGCAAATTTACATAATAACTAGCATCCATCGGCTGACCAATGTTAGTCACCTAGCAGACTAACCAACATCGGTTGAGACAAACCGACATCGGTTGGGGTAACCGACATCGGTTACCTATGCATGAAATGTTTTTATTTAGAATGCGGAATTAGATCCAACCTTTGATTAATAGGTGATCTAAGGGTTGTAATAACATAGCTAAAGTGCCCTAAGTTTGTATATGCTTATATAAGCTAGAAAACTAGGGTTAGAGGTAAGAATTAATAAGAATGAATGAATTGTAAGAAATAATTCTTGGAGAGAGCTCAAAGAATCTTGTAAGAGGAAAAGTATTGTACATTGTGTGAGGTGTGGAAGATTGTAGATCTTCAATTACATATCCTCTGGAATAATATATTGGTTGTTTCTTGGTGGATGTAGCCCACACTGGGCGAACCGCATTATATCTATGTATTGTTTCTTCTGGTTTTATTTTTGTGTTCATTGCTTATATACTTATATCTGATTTATATCTATACAACCTATATGGTCTAACCCCAACAACTGCTATCAAAGATTTTTTTGAGGGTTTTTTGTGTTGACAAATTTACTCACAGAGGGAATTCTAATTGAGTGGGAGCACAACAATGGAAAAATATAGTAAATACAAAGTGGTGAAGTTTAACAATCGTAATTATCATTTATGGAATATGCAGGTGGAGGATTATATGTATCAGAGTGATTTATACTTACCGTTGGATGAGAAGGCACGGCCTACAAAGATGACTGATGAAGAATGGAAGATTCTTAATAGAAAGGATATGGGATCTATAAGATTGAGTCTAGTAGCATCTGTATCTTTGAATATAACAGAAGCAACAACCATGGTAGATTTGATGAAAGCTTTAGCTAATTTATATGAAAACCAAGTGCATCGAATAAGGTTTATTTGCTGAATAAATTATTTAATTCTAAAATGCTAGAAGGTGGATATGTGTCTAATCATTTGAATGATTTTCGTTCTATTGTAAATCAATTAAAATCGGTTAATATCCCTTTTGAAAATGAAGTGAAAGCATTATTATTCTTGTGTCATTTGTGAGATAGTTGGTATAATTTGGTAATGGCTATTAGTAATACAATATCTGCTACTAATATTTTGAAGTTTGATGATGTGATTAGTTTAATCTTTGTAACAACCCACAAATTCACACACAAACAACACAGGTAAAAGATAGGATCTTTTTTTTTTGACTCGCTTGAAGATAATATGACACTACACAAGTTCTCTAGGAAATACAACCAACTAAAGACATGCTTTCCACAACACGGACTCACACTGGTTACAACTAATTACATGAGGCACACACTTAGGACACAATGGTACATCTAGAGTATGCAATTTTACAAAAAAGTTTTCCCACAGAAGGTTTCTTTAGAATCATGTTTTAGCTGTAAGTGCTTTTACATTCTTTACTTTTCCCGGAGGAATCATGATAGGAGAATCTGAAGTTCATGTCTCCTTTGAAGAATTTTCTCCTACCTTGTTAATGTTAATATACAGTGTAAACCAATTATTGGATGGTAAGAGGTTACTTCATTTACTTGATTAACTTATTCATTTGTGAGGAGGCAGTTAATTTCTCAAGGCTCTTAACTTCATCAATTTGTTTTCGACGTTGTGCTTTTGAACATATATGTTTTATCTTTTCAAGCGGTCAATTTTATTTTATTTTATTTTTTTCCAGTACATGACTGCCTAAATCTTGGATTCATCATTAAGATTTTATTAGTTGTTAATAAGGTTTCATTGGGGTCAAGAGTCTAACCAGAAATATTAAAGGTTTCACTTGGGCTTCACTTGAAGAGATAGACATAAGTATACTGTTTACATTTTCAACGGGTAAGATAGATCGAAGAGTTTCTTAATCAAGTTCCTTCTATTTATTATAATTTTATTATCTTCCAAGATTTAATCATTGATTTCACCTTAAGACCGTTCTAAGGATTCACCACAATAAGAGATTGTTGATTAGTTTACGTGGGATCACAAGGTATATTTGTTTCTCTTGTTTTCTTTTTGCTAGGTTCAAAACATAGTCCTCTACCAAACGACACATGACCAAAGGTAACCAAAGTGATGTAAGTTGATTCAAGTTTAGATAATTATAATTAGGTTTGACAATTCAAGGATAAATCATATTCTGAAAAGTGAAAATTCAACAAAGGATACGCATGTCAAAACAAGTTCATTTAATCTTATTGACAATAATATTTCTCAAATTGACTTTCAAACGATAACAACAACCTACATGAGAACAATACAAAATTATAACGCAATGCCTTCTAAATAGTCTCCACAATTTCCATACCAATGTTTTAAAGCAAAGGAAAAACATTCGTACAACAGCAGTTCCTAAAAAGGCTGGAATCCACTTTCTACACGTGTTTCTTTTTCTCTCTCTTTTTTTTTTTTTTTCTACTCAGGAAATCCTCCTGCACATTTGTTAGCACATGTCAGTTCGCAAGAACTGAGCACGATAAAAGCTATAACATTAAGACAATATGTTGTTATCTAACTGTTTCAAGGAAGAAAAGCACCGTTGATTATGAAAACAATAATCCAAGAGTCTAAACAAGAGCAATTAAAGAGTTGTCCAAAAGCATAAAATGTCTGAATAAAAAGGGACGGCACTAACTCTATTTAATTATCATTTTCTCATAGGAGCAGTTAATAAACATCATAGTGAATTTCACCCATATCACAATAATGACCGTCATTTTAACAAGATAACATTTCGAAACAAAAACAATTACAAGAAGAGAATTAATTTCAAACGTGATCTGTCCCTATTTGTTTAAGTTAGTTCACCAAGCCAAGGATTCACTATGCCACTGGAAGATCCCAAACAATCAATCGACATGAGAATATCTAAACCAACATGACTTATTAATATTAAGATGATGTGCCTATAACAGTTAATTTTATGTCAGTACAGAATAAATAAATTGGAAAGAAAAGGGATGAAACGCACAAATGACCCCGTATGGGCCACATCCTATCCTAACAATCCTTCTATTAAACTTTCTTCTAATCAAGAGAATGTCTTAAGAAAAAGGACAAACTTGGCAAGACCAAACATAACCATTATAAATCTTACAGGAGGGTTACTCAATCATTCACAAGAACACAACACAGGATACATAGCTTCCAAAGGATCTGTCGTCAACAACAAGTTGACTTAAACCTTTCTGGTCAACACATAACCATTCTACTACAATGACAGCAAGGAGGTCGTATCACAACGATCATCACAAAAACCAGTCAACCAATGAGTTTCCAAACACACCAACCTCTAAGTCACAGGAGAATGAAATTTAAGCATCTTTACGGAGCAAAACGTAGAGTAATTTCTTACGCATAAAACCAACATCCCAATTTTAAGATTTGAAAACTTCCTCACTAATGATCAAGTAGATCTCGTATCCTCCAACATGTGTGAAACAAAATCAAGGTAAGAAAAGAGTATTTCCTCTGACATTTTAAGCTATCCAAAAGAAATGTGAGTATCGTCAAAAGAAGACATTCCATAGGATCAGCTACATTCCTCAAAACATACAACAGTCACCAAGGGAGAGAAGGTGATTCCAAAGACAACAATCTCCAAATGGTGAACATGAATTGATATCAAATTATGAAGATCAACCATGACACTCGAAGAATAAAAGTATTTCTTCGAGCGATTCAAAACAAATAACAAAAGCAACTAACCTAGTTGAAAGTAATATCAACTTGGCTCAATTCAAAAATCAGTCAAGCTAAGCACACACCAAGCCAACCGGGAAGGGTTACTAGAACCTAAAACAACTAAAAGAAAAGGATAGAGACAGGAATAGCATCATTCACCTATACACAATGCACTCGCAGTACTCAATCACCAATTCGCAAATACCCAACATAAACCAGAACTACAGATCTCGAACCGAAACAAGAATAAGAACAAAACAGGAACTATAAAGTTGAGTCCAACGACAATGTTTGATAAAACATTCAAATCGTGAGACCAACACAAAGAACTCAGGAATTTTCATTACAGGACCCCCACCTCTTTTGTTTTATTAGTCTTAAGAACAAAGTTCACCCAACTAATATTTATTAAAACCCAGAAAACAATATAAAAGGCTTCAACCAGCGCAATCATTTCTAACGCCAAAAAAAATACAAACGAGCAAGGGAAGTGGAAACCAAACAGCATACCATCACACGAGACATTTATATGAAGAGTAGAGTTATTTAATGAATCAGTTAAATAACAGCATAAGAATCAATGGTATAGAGAATATCGTGCCTGATTAAGCTCCCGCAGTCGATAACAAGATGGACGGGGCCTGCAACAGCAACCCAACCAGCGCAACTTCTCTTCCTCAGCCTGCTGAAGGTCCAAACTCTGTTAACGGCCATGCTCTTGTCCTTGCACAGGTCAATTCAAAGTCTGGGTGGGTGCATCTATTACATACAATGGGGATCCATACTGGTAACCATTACCATGAGCTATACTCTCTGAATTAGGCCCTTGCCAAGTGCTTCCGCTAGGCCCCATTTTTGGCAATGAACTGTCACGCTTCGTCATTATAGCAAACACCTACCACCATTTCCATATGAGGATTGAATGCCTTCTGAATCTGTATCCTCCTAACCTTGGTGCTCTCGTCATTAGGGCAGGCCCTAGTAGTACTCAGCACATAAGTTAGGCAAGGCTTGAAGAAGGATGTTTATAACATTGGGTTTGCAATCTCTTAGGGTACAACAGGCTGCCTACCATGCTGAAATTGGGCAGAAATAATTCTCCAGGGTAGTGATTGGAGCAGCTCTTTTGAAAACAATTTTGGAGTCAAAATTCATTTGACCATCCCCGAGCTATGCAACCAAATGTATTTGCACCTATCAAGAAGCTTAACCTTGTTAACAAAATATCAAATGCTTATGTTGCTTGTGCAGCAAAACATTTCAGCTGAGCTTGCAAGGTGTGAATCTTAAACCAATTTTGCAAACCTTTATGCCAGTTATCAACTTGAACATTCGCTTGAAGAAGCTCATATGAAAAAGCAAATTTCACATGAATATTCTGATATGAAACAGATCCACCTCTATGAGATCCTCTTCCATGAGTTACATCGTCAGAACAAGAAACATTAGTAGAGAATCTGTGTCATAACCATCAGGTCTTACTGGTAATACTCTTCACTGTCACTTAATCAATTTTGAAGATAAACCTTGTTCCATATAGCTCTGGATCTGAAAATATCGGTGTCTTCATCTCCATGAGAAATTTTCTCTAACATGAGTAATGAAATTATGAGTCCATCAGAGGTGTGGATCTGTCAGAGAAAGTCCACAAAAATTGGCCGTGACAGCCTTTCAGTGAAGGCCTCGTCCCGTAACTCTTCTCTGAAGGTTCAGACAGATTCTGAAAATCGAAGTCCAGCCGTTTCCCTGGATGAAGGACCCTCACTGTCCAAGGTCGATTCAGGAGAAACAACTCAGTCAAGATACTGGATCTGAAAAATATCCTGCTACCTTAGATCTCTCAAAACATTTTCTCCAACATTGCATAGATCTAAACTTGCCTGTGGGTCTCTGTCACCTACACAAAAAGCATGCACCTTTTTATTCGTCCTTTAATCCAACTTTACACCAAGTTTCTTTTCAATAACATCCCTGTTATCCTTCATCGATCTCCTAATAGCTCTCTTGCAAGCAAAATGTGCATTCATGAATTTTCTGCATATGAAATAGATCCACCTCGATGAGATAAAGCTCTTCCATGAGTAACATCGTGGAACACAAAGGTCTCAATAGAGGATCTTTGTAATAAATTTCATGGGTCTCCTGACTGAAGGCAAGAGATACTGTCACTTAATCGATTTTGATGAAAATAACAACTTGAAGGAGAATCCCTTTCATTTGAGGATGCATCTTGTACTAAAACAGATAACATCGTAGATGGACGACGACTGCTTGCTGGAAGCACCGTTGACAACGGCTTCCACTACATTGTAGCACACCTGCCACCTGGCTACCTATTGTGCAGGTCATTGGCTGCAATGGATTCCTGACTTGAACACACCTCGTGGCACCCAAAGAAAAGTGGAGGTAATGTGCCTGTGACTGTAGCTTCATCTAAAACCGCCATACCAAACCCACGCGGCCAGCAAAAGGAAAAGTGCACCTTTTTCACCGAAACACCTCAGAAAACGATGAATAAAACACGTATACTTTACTGCTAACAGGCCCTCCTCCATGGCAGAGCAGAAGAAACATGCACGCAAGGAAGGAAAGATTTGGACTCACGTTGCACAGGAAGGGGGAAGAAAATGCAACCAGGTGAGAGACCTAGGAAAGAACATGCATTCTCCAAGACAGAGGAAGGGCACACAGGCCACGGAAGTCAACAGAAGATTTGCAAATCAAAAATTTAATAAAAGGAAGATGAGCCCAACACTCCACCAACTCCCACTGTCTCACGCCAAAGTAGAAAAATGTGACACTTCAGTAGCAGCCTGGAACAGGCGGGCGGCCACAACAACTATTGGGAGGTCAGGCCAGGTTGGGTGGTTGGGGACATTACATTCTCCTCCCCTTAAGAAAGCATCGTCCTCGATGCGACCTTACACAGAGGAAAGGAAATGGTACGCAACAAGGGATAGATAAAGAAGAAAAACACACCCTATGGTTTAAAATTTTAGTTGATTAAAGCACGGCCACAGGGTAGCCTTAGGAACATTTGGTAGAAATTTTAACTTTCAATGTTCTGTGAAGATTGGCAGTTCTTTCTTGTTCATCATTTCATTAGTCTCTTTCCATTATCATTATTTCTAGTTTTAGTTTTTTTTTTTTTAAAAAATATCATCATTGAAGAGTTTTGATTTATTCCTTATTGTGGGTGCCCAACATGAACTGCTAACACAACACCCTATCAGGTTCACAAGACACTACAGATTCAAAAGTACACAAGTATATACTTCAAGATTGTATTACACCACAAAAGGTTACTCAAATACGGAATGGAATAGGCACAGTCTTCATAACATAGTACTCGTCACACATCAATGACTGACATACAAAATACTCAAACAAAAGAGTACTACAATCCACCAGACATTTCCTCAATTTGCATCAATGAAAGACTCACATAACACCAAACCATGCTACAGGTACATAGTGTCCACAAGGGAATCAATGACATAACCACAACATCACAACACATATCCATCTGACATGAGTAACACATACATCAAAAGACCACTACCAAACATCACAATAACTCAACATATATCCTGAAACATCAACCATACAGACAAATATCATAAGCCTCCCTCAAACTCTTATGCCTCCCTCAAGTCTCTTATGCCTCCCTCAAACTCTTATGCCTCCCTCAAGTCTCTTATGCCTCCCTCAAACTCTTATGCCTCCCTCAAGTCTCTTATGCCTCCCTCAAACTCTTATGCCTCCCTCAAGGAGGCCGGTTGACCCTATGGTCCAAGACACATAGAGTTCGAACACTCCTAACCCAAGTGACATAATAACGCGTGGTTCAACAACCCGCTAGTTATATGTACTCCTTGGGGCGTACCCCCATACAACGAAGTGGGTCCATAGGTCCAACCAATCCATGGTGCATCCCATGACCCTATTCCACACATCACGACATTAGAACCAGCACAACAATCCAATCAAAGTGCCAAGTGGCAAAGTACAAGCCTTGGGCAAGGCGGTAAGAATTCCAAATTTAAAAGAAGACCCCAAATCAAGCTAAAATAAATGGCCATATAGCCAAAGTTAGTATCAAAATCCCCATGTTAGTGCCACAAACCAAGGAAATGCCCAAAATTGTAAAGCATTGCAATCAAGAAAAGATGCTGGTCCTTACAAAATAAAGTAAAAGCTCAATTTACGAATAAAATCAACTTATAATAATGTCACATTACGATAACTGTGTGGCCTTATCTAGCCACCAAAGGGGTACTCAACGAGTTGCTAGCACTCGGAACATCGAGCCTCAGCTCGTAAAATACATATCAATAATACAACTGTCATCACCTCCATCTGAATCATCCCGCCACCACTTCGACAAGGCTAAACATAGTCATAGATACACTAAGGTTGCATACATACAACCACATAGGGAGAGAGGAAAGAATCACATGTTATCTACTAAACCGAGTTTTAGCTCGAGTTATTGACCCATGGTACACCATTCCTCACTCTCAACATACACTTCTACCGATTTCCCTCAGGATCGGTTAGCGTAAGGTTCACAACATAACATACAACAACATCACTAACATAACGGTGGCACACACATAACTACCATAACGTCTTACATATGGTACATATACAGGGTAGATCACGATCATACATTCACTGAGTGTAACACATCACTTTACCACATTCTGCACCCAAAGTGCAATCACCATACGATAGGGTTCATACACTCACCGTATGACCCAAAATCACAACATGAAGCATTACATATTTGCACAACTCATACATACGATGAACATAGTACATCACAACATAACATCCATTGCTACATAACAAGGTGGTACACACATTTCTTCAAAACATGGTAAAAACATCATGATACAACTCATTTCTTTTAACATCAATCTAGTCATATAACATGTTGATACACTTACATATCACAACATGTCACAATGTTCCAACACTATGTCATCCACATTATAATTCTTTTCACACATCACAAACAACAATTCACACATGAACTCTTCATAGAATCCACAAGAAGGAGAGAGAATACTCCCATCCCCAACATATCAACATGATCACAAACACGCACTAAGTGACATACACATCACGTGCGTTCACAATATCACAATTACGACAATAATCACATCACGTTTAAAGCACATTACTCTTCCAATATCTACCACCATCATGCAACATCATCATCATCATGCAGTATCATCATGTAACACCACCACCATCATGTAACATCATCATACAACACCAATCCGGCCCATAGGTTCGAGAGCATGAACCTACGCTCTGATACCAAGTGTAACGACCCAAAAATCACACACACAAACAACACAGTAAAAGACAGGATATTTTTTTTTTTTGACTTGCTTGAAGATAATACGACACTACACAAGTTCTCTAGGGAATACAACCAACTAAAGACATGCTTTCCACAACACGGACTCACACTGGTTACAACTAAACATGAGGCACACACTAAGGACACAATGGTTCATCTAAAGTATGCAATTTTACAACAAGGTCTTCCCACAGAAGGTTTCTTTAGAATCATGTTTTAGCTGTAAGTGCTTTTACATTCTTTACTTTTCCCAGAGGAATCATGATAGGAGAATCTGAAGTTCATGTCTCCTTTGAAGAATTTTCTCCTACCTTGTTAAAGTTAATATACAGTGTAAACCAATTATTGGATGGTAAGAGGTTACTTCATTTACTTGATTAACTTATTCATTTGTGAGGAGGCAGTTAATTTCTCAAGGCTCTTAACTTCATCAATTTGTTTTCGACGTTGTGCTTTTGAACATATATGTTTTATCTTTTCAAGCGGTCAATTTTATTTTATTTTATTTTATTCCAGTACATGACTGCCTAAATCTTGGATTCATCATTAAGATTTTATTAGTTGTTAATAAGGTTTCATTGGGGTCAAGAGTCTAACCAGAAATATTAAAGGTTTCACTTGGGCTTCACTTGAAGAGATAGACATAAGTATACTGTTTACATTTTCAACGGGTAAGATAGATCGAAGAGTTTCTTAATCAAGTTCCTTCTATTTATTATAATTTTATTATCTTCCAAGATTTAATCATTGATTTCACCTTAAGACCGTTCTAAGGATTCACCACAATAAGAGATTGTTGATTAGTTTACGTGGGATCACAAGGTATATTTGTTTCTCTTGTTTTCTTTTTGCTAGGTTCAAAACATAGTCCTCTACCAAACGACACATGACCAAAGGTAACCAAAGTGATGTAAGTTGATTCAAGTTTAGATAATTATAATTAGGTTGACAATTCAAGGATAAATCATATTCTGAAAAGTGAAAATTCAACAAAGGATACGCATGTCAAAACAAGTTCATTTAATCTTATTGACAATAATATTTCTCAAATTGACTTTCAAACGATAACAACCTACATGAGAACAATACAAAATTATAACACAATGCCTTCTAAATAGTCTCCACAATTTCCATACCAATGTTTTAAAGCAAAGGAAAACATTCGTACAACAGCAGTTCCTAAGAAGGCTGGAAACCACTCTCTACACGTGTTTCTTTTTCTCTCTCTTTTTTTTTTCTTTTCTACTCAGGAAATCCTCCTGCACATTTGTTAGCACATGTTAGTTCGCAAGAACTGAGCATGATAAAAGCTATAACATTAAGACAATATGTTGTTATCTAACTGTTTCAAGGAAGAAAAAACACCGTTGATTATGAAAAATAATCTAAGAGTCTAAACAAGAGCAATTAAAGAGTTGTCCAAAAGCATAAAATGTCTGAATAAAAAGGGACGGCACTAACTCTATTTAATTATCATTTTCTCATAGGAGCAGTTAATAAACATCATAGTGAATTTCACCCATATCACAATAATGACCGTCATTTTAACAAGATAACATTTCGAAACAAAAACAATTACAAGAAGAGAATTAATTTCAAACGTGATCTGTCCCTATTTGTTTAAGTTAGTTCACCAAGCCAAGGATTCACTATGCCACAGGAAGATCCCAAACAATCAATCGACATGAGAATATCTAAACCAACATGACTTATTAATATTAAGATGATGTGCCTATAACAGTTAATTTTATGTCAGTACCGAATAAATAAATTGGAAAGAAAAGGGATGAAACGCACAAATGACCTCGTATGGGTCACATCCTATCCTAACAATCCTTCTATTAAACTTTCTTCTAATCAAGAGAATGTCTTAAGAAAAAGGACAAACTTGGCAAGACCAAACATAACCATTATAAATCTTACAGGAGGGTTACTCAATCATTCACAAGAACACAACACAGGATACATAGCTTCCAAAGGATCTGTCGTCAACAACAAGTTGACTTAAACCTTTCTGGTCAACACATAACCATTCTACTACAATGACAGCAAGGAGGTCGTATCACAACGATCATCACAAAAACCAGTCAACCAATGAGTTTCCAAACACACCAACCTCTAAGTCACAGGAGAATGAAATTTAAGCATCTTTACGGAGCAAAACGTAGAGTAATTTCTTACGCATAAAACCAACATCCCAATTTTAAGATTTGAAAACTTCCTCACTAATGATCAAGTAGATCTCGTATCCTCCAACATGTGTGAAACAAAATCAAGGTAAGAAAAGAGTATTTCCTCTGACATTTTAAGCTATCCAAAAGAAATGTGAGTATCGTCAAAAGAAGACATTCCATAGGATCAGCTACATTCCTCAAAACATACAACAGTCACCAAGGGAGAGAAGGTGATTCCAAAGACAACAATCTCCAAACGGTGAACATGAATTGATATCAAATTATGAAGATCAACCATGACACTCGAAGAATAAAAGTATTTCTTCGAGTGATTCAAAACAAATAACAAAAGCAACTAACCTAGTTGAAAGTAATATCAACTTGGCTCAATTCAAAAATCAGTCAAGCTAAGCACACACCAAGCCAACCAGGAAGGGTTACTAGAACCTAAAACAACTGAAAGAAAAGGATAGAGACAGGAATAGCATCATTCACCTATACACAATGCACTCGCAGTACTCAATCACCAATTCGCAAATACCCAACATAAACCAGAACTACAGATCTCGAACCGAAACAAGAATAAGAACAAAACAGGAACTATAAAGTTGAGTCCAACGACAATGTTTGATAAAACATTCAAATCGTGAGACCAACACAAAGAACTAGGGAATTTTCATTACAGGAACCCCACCTCTTTTGTTTTATTAGTCTTAAGAACAAAGTTCACCCAACTAATATTTATTAAAACCCAGAAAACAATATAAAGGCTTCAACCAGCGCAATCATTTCTAACGCCAAAAAAAAAAGAATACAAACGAGCAAGGGAAGTGGAAACCAAACAGCATACCATCACACGAGACATTTATATGAAGAGTAGAGTTATTTAATGATTCAGTTAAATAACAGCATAAGAATCAATGGTATAGAGAATATCGTGCCTGATTAAGCTCCCGCAGTCGATAACAAGATGGACGGGGCCTGCAACAGCAACCCAACCAGCGCAACTTCTCTTCCTCAGCCTGCTGAAGGTCCAAACTCTGTTAACGGCCATGCTCTTGTCCTTGTCGGTGAACAAACTGGGTGCCACATCTATTACATACAATAGGGGATGAACCATACTGGTAACCATTACCATGAGCTATACTCTCTGAAAGAGGCCCCATTGCCAAGTGAACTTGATCTTGTGGTACAGGCAATGAACTGTCACATGGCCTATAGCATCAGCCAGTACCGGATTTGCCTCTTGCAATGCCTTCGAATCTGTATCAGTAACCAAATACTCGTCATAAGGGCAGGCCCTAGTAGTACTCAGCACATAAGTTAGGCAAGGCTTGCAGTAAGGATGTGTGCATTGGGTTTGCACAGCCTCATTAGGGTAAACACGCTGCCTACCAACTGGACAGAAATATTCTCCAGGGAGTGATTGTATATTTATGATACTCTCGTTGTAAAACCCATGACCTCCCCGAGAAAGCAAACCAAATGTATTTTCACTGTGAAGAAGCTGCCACAAAATATCAAGTGTGTTGCTTGTGCAGCAAAACATTTCAGCTGTAGCTTGCAAGGTGTGACAAAACCAACAGAAACCTTTATGCCTGCCAACTTGGTGACTCGTTGAAGCAGCTCATATGATTGCAAAGCAAATTATGTTTCATGAATATTCTGATATGAAACAGATCCACCTCTATGAGATCCTCTTCCATGAGTTACATCGTAGAACAAGCAAGGTCTCAGTAGAGAATCTCTGTAATAAATTTCATCAGGTCTCCTGGTAATACTCTCATTGTCACTTAATCGATTTTGAAGAAGCAACCTCTGTACATGCTCTGGATCTGAAAAATATCCTGCTACCTTCATCTCCCAAGACATTTTCTCCAACATGCATAGATCTCCTATGCCCGTGGGTGTGATCTGTCACCTAGGACCGTCTCTCAAAAATGCAAAAATTCATCCCTCATTTTTCTTTTACAATACGTCTTGAAACCTCAGACAGATTTTGAAAACCTTGAAGTTGACCATCTTCTGGTGTTGAGGATTTTCTGACTGAATCCAAGGTTTGCCATTCAGGAGAAACTTCTCATTCAAGATCTAACTGAATGTATTTCCTTAAGATCTCTTCCATATTAAAACCATTCTTTCGCAACATTGCTTCAGTGCCTCGTCCAAATTTACATTTGATCTGATCAGATCTGAAAGGGCATGCACCTAGGAATTGCATTAGAATTAGTATCAGTGTTAGCATTGGGGAAAACACAATTACAGCTGTCACTGCCACTGCCTAACATTGGGTGGAGAAGCAGAAGACAGCTTCAGCATTTTCACATGATTGGAAATCATCCACCTGATGAGAAGCTCTTCCAAGCCACATATTTGGAACAGATCAAGGCATTCATAATTTGAGAAAGAGCTGTAATATTTAGAGGCGGGTCTCCTGGATAGGCACCCAGAAATCACTTCTTCAATTCCACATGAAAATATATTCAAGGACCAATCCCTAGATTGCCATTTGAGCTCGACCTGCATCTCCCTCTAAAATAACAACGTAGATGGACGACTTGAAATGCAAGAAGAACAACTCTTACCTACAAGAAAGAATGAACCCTGGTTACCTAGTGCAGTTCAGTGCCATCAGATTCCCGACTTAAACACACCTTCTTGGCTCCCAAAGAAAAGTGGAGGTAATCATGCTACTGTTAGCCACCTAAACACCGCCATACTCAAACTCACGTCTGTCAGCAAAAGGAAAGTCCCTTTTTCACCCAAACGCCTCAGGAAACAACAAATAAAACCCACGTCCACTTTAGTGCTTAACAGGCCCTCATCCACGGCAGAGCAGAAGAAACATGCACGCGAGGAAGAAAGATTTGGACTCACGTTGCACAGGAAGGGGGAAGAAAATGCACCAAAGCAAGAGACAGCCTCTCACAGAACACGCATTCTCCAAGACAGAGTAAGGCACACAGGCCACGGAAGTCAACAGAAGATTTGCAAATCAAAAATTTAATAAAAGGCAGATGCGCCCAACACTCCACCGACTCCCACTGTCTCACGCCAAAGTAGAAAAACGTGACAGTCATAATTGATGGCAGGTTGGGTGGTTGGGAGGAGGCCAAGGTGGTCAAAGTCAAGGGATGGCAGATCTAAATCCAGAGGTAAGGGAATTACTTGTTGGAAATTGTGGAAAGAAAGGACATGCAAAGAAATATTTTTGGTCAAAGGATAAAGAGAACCAACAACCAGAAAATGGTAAAGAAGCTCATCTTGCTACATCAGAGGTAATGCAAGATGCTCTTATTCTTTCTTTGGATAATAGAATTGAATCATGGGTTTTAGATTTAGGAGCTTCTTTCCATGCAACCCCTAATAAGGGTTATTTTAGAAATTATGTCCAGGGAAATTTTGGGCATGTTTATTTAGGTGATGATGAACCTTGTAGTATTACTGGTAAAACGGAAGTTTATCTAAAATTGTAGAATGGAAATACATGGGTATTGAAAGATGTGAGGCATGTGCCAAGCCTCAGGAGGAATCTTATTTCTACAGGGAAACTAGGTGAATCTAGTTGCATGGTTACTTTTATAGAAGACTCTTGGAAAGTCACCAAGGGTGATTTTGTTGTGGAAAGAGGTAAGAAGGTAGGAACATTATATTTATCTACCTGTGTTACTTATTCCTTTTCTGCATTATCTACTTTAGATTCAAATGCATGCATGTGGCATAATTGGTTGGGCCATATGAGTCAAAAAGGAATGTAGATCTTAAAGGCTAAGGGTAAGTTATCAGATTTGAAAGATTTAGATCTTGATTTCTGTGAGCATTGTATCTTTGGAAAGAAAAAGAGAGTGAGATTTCTCAAAGTTGGGGCAACTAAGAAGGAGCAGAAATTGGAGCTTGTACACTTAGATGTGTGGGGACCAGATCAGGTAGCTTCTCATGGAGGATCCCAATATTATGTTACTTTCATTGATGATGCTACAAGAAAGGTATGGGTTTATTGTATTAAACGTAAATCTAATGTTTTTGAGACTTTTAAAAGATGGAAAGCCCTTGTTGAGAATGAATCAAATTCAAAGTTAAAGTGCCTTAGATCTGATAATGGTGGTGAATATTGTAGCAAGGATTTCAATGATTATTGTTCAGTGAATGGAATACATAGAGAAAGAACAGTTCCAAGAACACCATAGGAGAATGGTGTTGCAGAAAGAATGAACAGGACAATCATGGAATGTACTAGAAGTATGAGGATACATGTCTGGATTGCCCTTGTAGTTTTGGGTAGAAACAGTTGATACAATGGTTTATTTGATTAACTATGGGCCTTCAAGTTCACTAGATGGAGGAATACCAGAGGAATATGGACCAGGAAAAGAGGTAGATCTTTATTTTCTTAAAGTTTTTGGTTCAGAAGCTTTTGTGCATGTTGATAAGGAAAATAGAAAAAAGTTGGATGCAAAATCCAAGAGATGCACTTTCATTGGTTATGGATCTGGTGATTTTGGAGATTTCATTTTTGGGATTTAGATAATTCTAATATTATTAGGAGTTGTGATGTTGAATGGAATGAAAAGAGAATGTATAGGGATCAAATTTTGGTACCCAAGGATGAACTGATTGAGAAGTTTGTGTGAATGAAAATGAACTCTCGGATTTAAAATTATTACCTACAGGATTACATAGTAACTCAGTGGTCGGTTGACCCTTGACTGGCATCGGTCAGATGAACTGGTATCGGTTACAGAAAGATCCAAACTGGACATCAGTTAGTAGAACTGATGTCAGTTATAGGTGACCAGCATCGGTCACTGTCAGAATTGGATACAAATGTCCAGGAGGTCTAAATTGAGCCTCTGATACCCCAAACTCCTGTGAGAAGGTCACAAAGGGTAAGTAAACCTCCAGAAATATTTACACCTTCTCTATTTTATTTATTATTGACTGATAATGGTGAACCAAAAAGTTTTGAAGAAGCAATGCAGGATAAGACCCACATTCTAGTGGGAGCATGGCATGGATGAGGAGATGGACTCCTTGGAACAAAACCAGACTTGGGATTTGGTTAAGTTACCAGTAGGTAAGAGGACATTGCAGAACAAGTGGGTTTACAGGAATTAAGGAAGAAGAGGGTGGACAGAAAAGATACAAGGCAAGGCTTATAGTAAAGGGATTTACACAGAAAGAAGGTAGTAATGGTGAAATATTTTCTCCTGTTGTTAAAATGACTTCTATTCATACTGTATTGAGTTTAGTTGCAGTAGAAGATTTACATTTAGAGCAACTAGATGTGAAGATGGATTTCCTTCATGGTGATTTGGATGAAGAGATTTATATGCAGTAGCCATTTGGGTATGAAGTCAAGGGTAAGGAGAAA
The DNA here is from genome assembly GCA_019776745.2 of Taxus chinensis. Taxonomy (NCBI): domain Eukaryota; kingdom Viridiplantae; phylum Streptophyta; class Pinopsida; order Cupressales; family Taxaceae; genus Taxus; species Taxus chinensis. The sequence goes on along the minus strand of JAHRHJ020003700.1, from coordinate 31,837 downwards.
TTAGTGTGCAAGGTTGAAAAAGAGCCTATATGGGCTCAAGAAAGCTCCAAGGCAATGGTACATGAGGTTTGATAGTTTTATGCATGAGCATGGTTACTTGAGATGTGAATCTGACCATTGTGTTTATTTCAAGAAGCTTGAAAATGGGAGCTATATTATTTTGTTACTGTATGTGGATGATATGCTTATTGCAGGATCTAGTATGTAGGACATTGGTGAGCTTAAGGGAAAGCTAGCTCACACATTTTCTATGTAGGATTTAGGAGCTGCAAAAAGAATCCTTGGCATGCAAATACACAAAGACATGAAAAATAAGAAATTGTATTTGTCTCAGGAGGATTATATCTATAAGGTGTTAGAAAGGTTCAACATGCAGAATGAAAAATCTTTTAGCACACCTATGGTAGACACTTTAAATTGAGAAAAGATCAGTGTCCATCATCACATGAGGAGGTCAAATACATGACATGAGTGCCATATGCTTCAGCAGTTGGGAGTCTCATGTATGTTATGGTTTGTACCAGACCAGACATTACACAAGCAGTGGGAGTTGTGAGTAGATATATGGCCAATCTAGGTAAAGAGCATTGGAAAGTAGTCTAATGGATACTCAGGTATTTGAAAGGGACATCTAGCATGCAGTTATGCTATGGAGGTTCAGATATTTCATTATGTGGCTATGTTGATTCAGATATGGCTAGAGATCTTGATGGTAGGAGGAGCACTACTGGATATATTTTCATAGTAGGTGGGATGGCAGTTAGCTGGATTTCAAGATTGCAAAAGGTTGTGGCTTTGTCTACTACAGAGGAAGAGTATGTTGCAGCTACAGAGGCTAGAAAGGAGATGATATGGATGAGTAGGTTCATGGAAGAGTTGGGAAAGGAGCAAGATGATTGTAAATTTTTTAGTGACAGTCAGAGTGTAATTCATTTGGAAAAGAACTCAACATTTCATTCTGAGAATGAAACACATTCAGTTGAGGTATCACTTCATACGGTAGGTATTGGAGGATGGAAGTTGAATCTTGGAAAATATTCATATGAGTGAAAACCCTACGGATATGCTAACGAAGCCATTAGCAAAAGATAAGTTGGAGCTACACTCCACTTCTATTGGTCTTTGAGTTTGAGACTTGAAGAGGAAGAAACAAAGCTAAGGAAGGATCCAAGAATGACGTTGTACAAGTATGGTGCAGTAATTAATCTCCAAGTGGGAGATTGTTGAGTTGTGGAGCTCAATTACTTCACAAATTGCAATGTAATTAAACTTGCTGGAAAACACAGTAACCATCATCAGTTAGGGGGAACTTTAGTCACCCAAGAGTGGCATCGGTCAGGCAAGGAGGAAGTAACATCGGGAAAGTAGGGCTAAGCAATGGTTTCAGGTTACCTATGTGAGGATGTTTTAATTAACTCTCAGGATTAGATCTATTTTTAGCATTAAAGTATATCTATTGATTGTAATTGCATGACTAAGTTTCCTAAGTTATAAATACTATATAAGCTATGAAAGGGGTTTAGAAGTAATGGATTAATAATAATTAAAAGAACCTGCAAAAGTTGGTGAGAGAGAATTCTTGGTGAAGAGCTCAGCAAAAAACTTGAAGAGAAAGAAAGTATGTACATCTGAGAGGTGTGGAAGATTGTAAATCTTCATTGTATATCTTGTCAAAGCTTTGGATAATAGATTGGCTTGTTTCTTGGTGGACGTAGCCCACACTGGGTGAACCACATTAAATCTAGTGTTGATTTATGTCTCTTGTTTTGTATATTTCTTCTGGTAGAATATCCACTTTTATTTTCATGTATGCTTAGATCTGATATATTGTCTATACAACCTTGTGCTAACCCCATACAAAATTTATAGTAATAAATTGTGGAGCAAACTAGAAGGGGGGAGAGGGAGGAAATGTCACAAGAGGAGTTCATGGAGTATAAAAGGTAATCAAGGGAGCATGTTATGGCTCAAACATCACTTGGCTTAGTTGTTAATCAAAGGAGTGTAGTTTATTATCGGGTAGGACCCACTATGAAGTTTGTCCTTAGTGTGAAAGTCAAATTAATCATCCTCATTATGAGGTCATTCTCGTGGTTGTTCAAGAACATCTTGAAATTTGATGGGTATCTATTTCATGGAAAAATTAGTAACAATGTTCATGTAGTATGAGTAAGGTGGGAACATGATCATTCTTGATATCCAAAATAGGATCACATTCTTAACACTGGTGCCACGTGCCTTCGCAAATGGGTCATCTAGGGTATAAAAATCATTCCTAATTAAGAGTTAGTGATGTAAATAATGCATGGGGTGATGATGGTATGTAGTTTCAACATAATGAGTGATGGGAGGATGCTTGGTGTGAGTAATAGTAATAGGGTCTTGATTAACAATAGGGTCCTAAAGAAGGAGGTTGAGATAATACAATATCAACTTAATAAGAACACGGTCATAAAGATTTAAGAGGTAATTTTGGGATGAGAGGTAGTAGTAATTAGAATTTTTCATATCAATCATCAATCATCAATGGGATTTGAGTCAAGAAAGTGTAGGTTTATGGTTCATGACCTTGGGATCCACTTATCACCAGTGAAGGGAGTTCACAAGATTTTTAAAGCATTGATATTTTTTTAATATTTCTTGGGAGAGTAAGTGATTATTCTAAAATTGTGAATCTTGAATGTTTACCACATTATTGAAAGGAGCATTAAAGTTCCAATTTTTAATGTCACTATCTTATAGGTTATGTTGTACCCTAACTTTTTTACACTTAATGTATTACGAGTCATAGGTATCCATGAAGGATGCTTGAGACTACACACATGTAGTGGGTTTCCACAATTAGCTTTCTGGAGGATATTTATTAAATCTTGGGAAGTTGAAGATCATGACTAGGGTTTGAAATGTTAACCATAGTGTCTACAACATAATTCTTCTGAACATGTCGGCACTCTTCTGGATTTGGGGTTAATAGAATGTAATGTATTACCCTATTTGGGAAATATTCAAGAAATGTCGTCTTATTTGGTATCATTTAGTCCTAATAATTATGAATAAGGATTTCCTAACGAAATTAAATGGTCGTACCATAAGTCATTGAACCATATTATGAGGGCTCTCAAATAGGTAACTTATAGTGTGGCTAATATAGAGTAATGTTTAAAGAGGGGATGGTCATGTTATTTATGGTAAGATAAGATCATTAAGAAATCCTCATGAACCTTAAGAGGAAAATGAAGGCAATTGTAGAATGATTAATAGAAATAGATAGCTCTTTCACATTGATTATAAAAAATCTTTAAACCGTGTAAGGTATCATTTTGCCACAAAGGTGGGTAAGATGTATATTCATAGAAAAGAGGGGTATACATTACACTCAAATTATTTAGGTTGGGTGATATTTAATAAAATTGGAATCTGAACAGAAGTCTAGAGAAAAATTGCAACCATAAGTTCCTTAACAAAAACTGAAAGGTGGATTATGCAAAATTTGATAAAATGGAGGTAAATTCTGAACATTTTGTTAATTGAAGAGGTATGTAAGAGAGATAGATTTTGTATTTTTCATAGAAATTATTATTTACATTTCAAATATTATAGTTCATATCATATAGGAATATATAAAGTGGGATCATATAGGAATAAAAACATTGAGCATATTGAAAATTATCTATTGACGATGTAATAGTTATTGAATGGCATTCAAAGGGGACATGTTGCAGCCATAAATAAATTTTAGACACATCCATCTATACAAGGGCTAATAGACATTTAAGGAAGACTATGGAATCATAGAATGAGGCTTTAGTTTAGATCGTTTGGTTTGGAGATTGATGGATAAATGTGAAAATGAATATTTGGTTTATGGAGATGAATAAATAGTCTATATAATGTTATTTTTTGAGATCCAAAAAATATGTTGGCTTAATTCTATCAGATAAGTGTCACAGATCTAGATAAACATTGAGTGCACAAGGTGAAATGACGTAGACATTCTTTATTGTTTCAAGATAAGTTGAAAAAGCATAAGATGACTGTAAATTATGAATATATATGCTCCAGAGATAATTTTCCTAATAGCATAGATCATATCTACAAAGCTCAATAATCAAATATGAAATCTAATAGGTGCCTAATAATTTAGATAGGTAATATAAGAGCTGAATGTGTAACCTCCTCCTAGAATCATGGTGGAAATCTCCAAACTATACATAGTGTTAATTAACACCTTCTAGAATAGAATATAGTCAATTAGTAACCTCAAACCTAGAATAGATTTCCATCATATGTGGAAAAACATATCCCATAAGTGTAGGAAATTTCCAACCATATGGAATATCCCTTCAACGAAGTTTAGGGTCATAGAGCAAGGGAAAAGGGAAATCCTGGTGCTGATACCCCCCATAACCACAATAAAGTAGAATGACCAAAAGGATGGGGGGTCCCAAAAATTAAACCATGATGAGGTACCCATGTACAAACTGACCTGGGATGGTTCTTTAAGAAGAAGAGGATTCTTGAAAAGTTCTAGAATTCCCAACCCAATATTAATGGGAATAGAGGATCCCTCATTGTCTCACATCATTAAGTGAGATCTAGGAAGTAGAGGCAATACATTTGTAGAACTCACCTAATATATGGTTCAATGATCCCAATGTTATCCCTAATATTGCTAATCAATGTGTTTTCATAGATTATACCTCATGATCCATGGTGCATTTGATTGTGGATCCCAATGGGGGGATGGATAACTGTATGCTGAACAAGATTTAAGTTTTAATCCTGAAATAGTTCATCAATGTTGTCATATGTGATGATCTCAAGGTGCCTGAAAATGAAACTCCAAACATCATGTTTCTCAATTGGTATAAATTAGGATCCTAAAATATTAATGTTTTGTATTACTTCTCCCCCAATTCTATCCATCCTATGAGTATGTCAGAATTCCATTTACTTCATAGCTACAGATTAATTGTTATAACATAGGATGATTCATCCTCTCATAGTGAGGATAAAGAAAATTTGGTCCCTAACTATGATTTATGGATCAATTGGGCCCAATCAATGATTTTCTGGGACGCTCTTGTTGACAATAATTTGAATTATGTATGGTTCTTAAGTCACAAATGGTCAACCTGGCAATGAAAGATAATAGGTGAACTCTTACCTCCACTCATGTAGGTGTGGATTACTCAATTAATATTTGATTCAGTGCAATGCTGGAAGGCATTGGTAATGATTAACATGAAATGGTAATGGGTGTTATAAAATCTAACATATCAATGAGTCTGTTTCAGGGTGCTACCACTCCAGGAACATTTGGGCCCTGACTAATTGTGTATCTTGATGAATTATTACTAAATTATAGATATGAATCTGATAGGAAGTCTATGTGGACAGGAAAACAAGGCCAGAAATCACAATTCAAACTAAAGGTTAGTAGTTCAGACGATTGCATGTTCTTTCCTAAATGGGTTCACTTCATTAAATGACTTTAAGATTGTTTAGTTACATGGCTTTGGACAATAACATACAGTTCCTGTGTGAAATGCAGAGAAATGGATACTTAAGATTGTCTACAGTGGTTCAATTTTTTATGGTCATATTAGTAGTAATTTTAAGAGTTCCACACACAAGAGGATGAAAATGGTCAAAGAGTTAAGTACTAAGCTCATATTAGGCCATTGATAAGAGGCAAATGTTATAAAATGATAAATATAAGTAATCATAGTATTAGTGGCCCATCTTGCACAGTCTGTAAGGTTTTCTTCATTTCCTATATGGAAGTGGTTGGACTCCCTTCCACCATTGATCATTTGTTAAATTGTCTATTTCATCCTTGGTTTGTTCTTAGTGGCCCACTTCCCTACGACACTTAGTTGATTATCATTTTGAGTTATGCAGACTTTGGATATGGACATGACTTATACTTATGTTGATTAGCATGATGTTTTGTGACTAGATGCATTTGGATTATGATTGGATTTTGTTTTCAGTATGATCTACACTGACTCATGGACAGACTATTGGATACCGATATTATTTTTATATGGATATATTGCATGTGTTCTAACATTGGATTTCTTCGCCATGATGAGTAGAATGTAGTTGTTGAATTTACATTACTATAATTTTGGATAATGATGAAATGCATAATTAAGTTGTGATTTAGACCTAGAAATAATGATTGATTGAATTACGTATAGATGTTAATAAATTTCATGCATATGGTTATTTTGGATATTTTGACATGGCCGCAAGGCCGAAGGAGGTATTTTGTATTTTGCAGGAAACACAACATGATCACAACCATGAGGGGGATTGGGAACCAAACACAACAGGATGTCGGGTGGTTACAACAATTGGTCGTCAAGGCAACTAGTAAATTGTATTGTGTTACCTTTGTTCTTTTATGTGTTAAGAAAATTTCCATGAGGGGGAAATTTTCTAATGTGACCAAGGGGGTAAGAATTTTATTTACTTGTTTTAACTTACTTTAGTAGGTGATTTTATTTGTGATATCTTTTTAAAAATTACTTTTGCTAAGTATGTTTAGAATTAATTTAACACCTTGTTTTAAATTTTAAGTTTTGGAGGGAAGTCTAGTGGATGTAATTAATTTTGATGGTTGGCTCCTTGAGCCTTGTGTTTCCTCATGTATTGAATGCTTGGTTTTGAGTGTTGACCACTCCAAATCCTTTGAATCTCGAATTTGAGATTTAGGGCAATTTTGGGGGACTTGTGGGACAAGTTGAACTTGTCCCACACTTCCCAAAACCCCTTACCAACCATATCTATGGGTTGGGAATCCAAAAAGGGGATTATTTATTGTTTTGGGAAGGGAAATATGACTTTGGAGTGCACTTTTCTTCCTTTTGCATTTATTTGTGCCTTAAGACACATGGGAAGGGATGGATGTGGAAAAGAGTTGTCATTCAACCGAACCACCCATTTATAGTGTTTTGGGATTTGAGTTGACTAAAGGGAGGTGGTCTTGAGGATGTGTGATGTGGCATCCTATAAGGAGCCACATCACCCTTACTCCTTCCTTTTGTCTATTTATGGAAACTTCCTCTCTTGTTGAGGGGGTTGGAGGTTTTTGTTGTTGAAGAGTTCTTTTTTTTTATTTTTGGGGAGAGAAAAGAATTGGGAGAAAGAGAAAAAGAAGGAGCTTGGACTTGCATGCTTGGGGATTGTTTTGGAGGGAGCTTGGACAAAGTTCTTGGTTTAGGCTTCTCCAATGGAGAGGTAGGAAACCTTCTCCCATTTTTGCTTTCATATTGTTGTTGTTTCTATGCTTAAATTTGTGGAAAATGTATGTTACTTTTGTGTATTGTGAAAAATGGATAGAATGCTTAATGTGTAGTGTAGGAGAGGTCTATGGGAAAACTCAGGAGGGAGGCATAAGAGTAGAATAGGATATTGTGGAGGGAGTTTGAGAGGGATGCCCATCTTGGGTAAGAATGTTCACATTCTTACCTTGTTCTTGAGGGAGCCATAAGAGGAGGGAGGCATAAGAGTATGGGAGGAAAAAGGGGTACTTGAGGGAGGCATAAGAGTCATAGGGGCTTGAGTTTTATTGTGGAGGGTTTTGGATGGGCATCTCATCTCAATTGGGAGGCATAAGGAAAACTTTCCCATAGTTCCTTCTCTTGTTGGCTTGGATGAAAGCCTTGTTGTGAAAAGTATTGTGTTATTTGTGTTTCCTTTTTGTTTCTTCTTTTTACCTTGAATGTTGTGAAGAAAATTGTATTGTGGAAGCAAGTGTTGTTGCCTTGAGTTGGAGACCACCCTTCATTGTGTTGTGTTTGGGGCTCGGGGGTCAATGGAGGAGATTGCTTCTCTTCTCCATTGAGTTTTGGTTGGGAGGAGAGTGTTGCCTCTCCCCCTATCTTGGTTGTGATTTGAAATACTTGGAATTTGGAGCATGGATGAAGAACACCTTGGAGCTTGTGAAGACTTCTTCCTTTTTCCTTTATATGTATTATTTGGTTGTAAAATTTGTATGTGAAAGAAAGTTGTATCATCTTGTTTTCATTCCAAAAAAAAAAGGGACATTGTAATCTATATTTGCCCCAAAAGTCACACGGTTGGATGCAAAATTTTACTTGAAAAGTGTTTGTTTATTGTAAATTTGTTCCACATGAAGTAGAAAGTATTGTAACAAGATTTTGAAGGAAAGTTGCATTGAAATGTAGTATTTCTTACTCTAAAATTTATTAAATACTTGAATTCTTTTGAAATATTGGAAAGAAATTACAAAAGAAAATTATTAAAATTTTTGTGGATACTTGAAAGTTGTGTTGGAGATTGGAAAAATAGTGCATCTTCTTCTTGTAGTTGATGGAAAGAGTTAAGTTTTAAATGGCTTTTAAAATGCCAATAGAAGTTTCAAGAATCAGTCCCCTCTATATGTTTTATTCATTTATGAATTTATTGTAAAATCCATTGCAAATAAACAAGAAAATGAAATCGAATCTCTTAGAACACCCCTGCTATATCTATTGAATTGTTTGAAAGGAGATTTTAATACAAAATTCTAAACTTAATAAGATTATAACCACGTTTCATTAATAGGAAACTAATATTAAGAAATATTATCCATGTTTAACAATATGACTACAAACGTTACTATTATAAGATTTCACTGATAACAACATACTATTATTATTTCCTTCATATTAATTAGTCAATTAATGCCAATGAAATCTCAAACAAACCTACTGCATAAACACCCTTGTCCTTTGCCCAAACAAATTGTGCTTATTAATATTCTGATAGTAACAATCCACCTCTTATATCGTTGTTCCTCCACGAACAAATCATTTCAGGCTTCTAGTTATATAAAGAAAAAAAAAAATGATGATACGTTTCAGTAGATATGCCTGATAGACAACTTGATACACAAAGCGCTGACTGTCACAGCGAATATTTAAATTGTTGCAATGCTTACAAAGATTTTGAACGTTTTTTTTACAGATTAGGACACTGCGAGTGGTCTTAGCTTCACAAATATCAAGCTGCATGGCAGGCCTCGCAACTGCCCAAACAAATGTGAAGTTAGTCTCAAAATCAAGACCAGTCAATCACCCTTAAATCGTGTCTAAGAGAATAACTACTAATATAAAAAAAATGATGATACGTTTCAGTAGATATGCCTGATAGACAACTTGATACATAAAGTGCTGACTGTCACAGCGAATATTTAAATTGTTGCAATGTTTGCAAAAGTGAGTTTTGTGGTCGTCTATTTAACAGTGTTGCGATAGACAAGCAATAAATGTTGGTATAAGAGGTCCATAGTTGACAGAATGGCAAAGGACGTCTTACTGCGTGATCTATATGTTATGAAGTAAATCCACCTCATAGGATTTTCTTCTCCACAAACCCTCACAAGACAGGCCAGGTCTCCGTGTAACTCTCCCACTGTCTCTTGATACGATTTTGATAGGAACAGCTTGAAGACAGACCCAAAAAAATCCTAGGGTGCATTCGATACCGAACTGTAACAACATAGTTGGCAACCTACTTTGTTGAAAACGCCCAAGGGGCTGTCACTTTCACGCGGCCTGGGTGACTTTACCAATGTCTACGCTTGCTGCCCGGTCCATCCGAAACTCCCCTCTCATCTACCACTCTTGCCCATGCGCCGAGACAGTTAAGCACAACAGGCTGGCAGAAAAGATATGGAGTTTAAAACAAAATCTAAGTGATTAATGCTTGATGCGGCCGGATGGAATACGTCTGTACGCAAGATTGGAGGGAAAGAAAGTCATAGGGTTGTCAGGTAGTTGCTGAACCACCCACCACCCAACCGTGGCATTTAGTAATAATTTGAAATATCATACCTTGCAAGTTATTGAAAATAGGGATCTAGCTTAGGTAGCTGAGTATCAAACACTATTCTAGGTAATAGTGGAATGATATGTAATAAAAATTTCATATAATAATTACACTAGACATAAATTGGGTAAGGTGTATGCCTAAACATAGGAAATCATAAAATGCAATGAAATAGATTAGTGCCAAAGTATGCTTATTGTAAAGTGTGACTCCTTCCATTATACATGAGTATATATATGAATATAAAGTATATATATATATATATATATATATATTATATTATAATGTATTAAATTTTGAAATAATGTAATATATCTGAATAATAAAGTATATATATATGTATATATATATATAAATATCATATATAATGTATTAAATTTTGAAATAACGTAATATAACTGAATAATAAAGTAAAAAAAAATAAAAAAATTGAAAGTGGTTAATGTATTCACGTCAAAATAAATTATATCTTACTCTTGGGGTGCCTTTCAGGTATATTGTCAACACGATATTACCAGACATTAGACAATTAACTCGTATGACGACCCTACTTACCTCTGTGGGACGTCGAATGAGATAGATTCAAATATCTCTTACCTTGAAGCAGCATCGTGACCGTGGTGGTTTTCAAGCCTGTTTTCGAACTCGCCCGATGTAATTAATAACTCGCCGAGTTGTGTGGAGTAGCTTGGTCTCCAATAAAGCCCACCGAATTTATTTGACCAGCTCGCTAGGAGTGGTTTGACTTTTACAACCTTGATTGGTGGTACACGTATAAGCTAGACTCATCGAGCCATGTGGAAACAACTCGAAGTAAAATACCCTTAAAAAAAAATTGTCGCATTTTCGGGACGTTTGTTTGTTTGCGGCGTCGTCGTCGTCGTTGTTGTGAGCGTAGCGTCATCGTCTTTTAGCGGCGTTGCATTTTACATGAAAAGATTATCAAGGTTTTACACAAGATATGTGAAAATAGAAGGCTATACTTGACAAAAAAATAAAAAGAAAGATATAAGAAGTGCATGGGTCAAAAAAGATAGTGCACTAGAAATAGCCAAGCTAATTATATAAATAAAATAGGCGGTTCACATTAAAAGGTCGATTCAATAAAATAAATAACTCCAAGAGGAAGTTAAAGTACACAAAGAAGAAAACTAAGTTTCAAAACTTTCATGTAACCAAATAAAAAATGATATGAATTCATGTGGCATAAAACGCTACCTTACATAATAGTGAGGATCTATTTTGGGAGTCAAAGATAACTATATATATTTTTAGTACTAGGGAAGGTAAATTCCCCAGTAGTATAAATACCTCTCGAGGGAATTGTAATAATGAGGATGATAAAAATGTAACTGGCATGACAGGATTTTGAGAAAAGAAATACTACTATATTTAGGAGCATTTATTCAATGTAGATTGTTGAATATGAGGTAACAATTATGGAATCAATTCTTTATAAGTTTATATGCACATAAATTAGTTGTTATTTCTATGCTTGTTCAATATTATGTTATATTTACTTCAATGAACTTCACTGTTGATATCTGCTAAAAAATATAATAGCTTAGAATCTCTCATGACTTGGGTGAGTGTGATACGTTGGCGTGGGGAGATTATGAAATTTTTTTTTGAGGTCTTAATAGTTAGGTTATAACCTTAAATATAACATCATTTAAACTATCTCATGGTGATTTCAAATATGAGTTATGTAAGATTTGTATTTTCTATGTTTTAAATTTTTATTGATTGGATTTTATTCAAAATCATGAGAACCCCTAATTATTTTTAATTTATTTTCTCTACTTGGATCCTAATACAAATGATAGTGCATAATGGAATTGATCATGAAACAATGAAATCCTTATTCATTAAAAAAATTATTAACACTAGTTGTTAGGTTTCTTTTATGGAAAAATATACGCCTTATTTTATATACCATGATATGCATACTAGTAAAGGTTGCACCTCAACGGAAGAGGACCTACTAGTAAAACAATTGTTTATTGATAAAGGGACACATATGTTTCCTTTCTCACGTTTCTTTTCTCTAATGAAATTCTTCCATAATTAAAAATATCTATTTAATTTATTTGAAATACGATCCTTATAACTACCCTGAGTTATGACTCTTTACAAGATTTGAGAATTTATTAGGAACTACAAATCTACAATAATCATCATTAGTTGGTAAGCTTGGTTTATGTAAATATATAATACACAATATACATGTATCCATATTCCAATGGCGGGGATATCGTAATAGAAGTGGCCCATGTAATAATATGATGGTTCGTTTATTGCATTATGCATATACATTTTCTTCACCTGAATACCCTTTCCTACTCTAGAGGTTGATATTATCAAGAAACACAGTTAAATTCCTCTATAGACATACCTTACTACCTACACTTAGATAAGTGTCTTTAGTTCATCCCACATTAGTTTGTAGGTTTGGTGTGTCAAACCATATATATATAAAGTAGATATTAGTTGTCAAAATTGTTTCGTGGAAACAAACAAAACACAATTTGAGATAAAATCAATCTTGATATTGTATGCCTAGGTTTGTGTTAATGGGCCTATCTGGAAGGGGATATAATTAGGTTCATACATAGGGTTATGGTTATATATACATAATTCTATCTAACATAGCCAAATTGTAAATAATTGTGTTATAAAATGTAGATTATTATTGTTATTATTATTAAAGTATATTAAATTTTGTCACAATTGTATAGGATTTTGTTTCGGGTTTAAGTGAATTTTTCTTCTTACTTGGTCTTACCCTCTCCACAATATCTTCACAAACCAAAAATAAGTATTAATTGTCTCTAAATTTATGCGCTCCTACCTCATCTTGGATATGTCATTTCAATACATTTCAGAATTTCTTTTGTGAATCTAAATAGCTCATTCATTAGAAATATCAAGCAAAGGAGGAATAGTATGTTTGTTTTGTAACAACATATAAACTCCAATATACAATGATCTTTAAATACCAATAAGGTGATGTCACAATTGAAATTACAATTATTCTAGTATAATGGTTGATTGAAAGAGAGATGAATATACTTTATACTTAATTTCATTTTGCTAATGTAGCGATTGATTGAAAGTGGGATGAATATACTCTATATGTTAATTTCATTTTGCTGATCATCCTTATGATAACACCATAGGTAAATAGCTTTAATATACTCTTGACCTAATTGAAAAGCTTTTAAATATAATATACGATGTTTAATTTTAACTAGAGGTTTTATGGGACGACTTTTACTACCCGCGCTGAGGCTGGTAACTTTTATTGCTACTCCTGAAACCCCTATTTTCCTTTGATGAATTCTGATATTCCGCCGAGAAATTCAACACAACTTTGGTCATCCATTTTCTTAAGAGTGAAGCCGTGCTCTTCCTCTTCGAACATAACCACCTTAACATCCCTCCCACTGTTCTTTAAAACCTCGCAATACTGCAATTGTTTGTCTTTCAATATATCGCGGCCTGCAATCACAAAAAACATGGGTGGAATAGGAAAGGTAACATCAGTGCCTTCCCGTACGGGATTACAAAAAGGATGATCCCTGTTGCTTCCCAGTGGCAGTGCCAGTCTCCACAAGGTGTCCGACACCTCCACCCTAAACACCCGTGAGAGACCATTTTCTTCTTCCGACCTCGTCCGATCTTCTCCCCCGAAAAAAGGGTACACCAAAATCATACCCTTGATTTCCATTCCCACTCCGGACGCCCACATGCCCACATGATGCGCAATGTTCCCTCCTGCGCTTTTCGCCCATCAAAAATATCTTGGATAAGTCTGCGTGAGAATGTAACCACGGATCGCCCACCGCGCCGCCAGTTTTCATCCCCTGCAGCCACTGCAGCGCCGCGATGGAATCGTGGTAGGCGGCGGGAAGGCGGTGCTCTGGTGTTAACCTGTAATTCACAGAAACGATGATGACGTCCAGTTTGGCCGCCCAAAGCTGGCACATACAGTGGATAATGGGATTTGCTGGGGTAAGGAAGCAAAATCCTCCGCCGTGAAAGTACAAAAGCACAGGCAACAGCCTGGTGTTGGTCTTCGTTTGGGGCGGCAGGTAGAGGCGCGCCCATAGCCCTACTTCCTCGTCAAACACAACGTCTTTGTATGACACATTCTTAACATAATTATTTTCTTCCGAAAGTGTTACAGGCCAAGATGGTTCCGGTTCCCGTATAACAGATCCATCGCTGTAAAGTTTAACAACACCTTCAAAATCCTCCACGAGCTGAGTCTCGCAATTGTGTGCCATTTCTGCACCACTCTTTTCACTTGGCTTTGCAAATTCAGGTCAACAATAAATGCACGGCTCTTGCCGGCCGTTGCATAAAATAATCAAACGTTGCCTTTGGAATATTCGTTTCCGACTAATTTGCCGCGCAACATACAACTGCTAGAGTTACTTCCAATTTGTCACTTAGGCATGAGTGACGAGGATAATGTATTGTTTATATTTTTATACATATTTTAAATATGACGAATATATATATGTACCTATCAGTTATATATAAAATTGATAGCTGATAGGTACCTCAAAACACACATGTATATATGTACTATGTATAACTGATATGTACTTCAAAATTGTATGTATATATATATAAATATATAATTATAACTGATAGATACCTGATATGTATGTATGTATGTATGTTACCTATTAGTTACATATATACATATCTTTATTGAAAAAGATAAAAGAAATGAAAAAGAAAAATATATAAATGATAGTTTAATAGAAATTAAAATATGGATGCTAATTGTTACACAATGGTGAAATAAACTCAATGAATACAAATGAATAATTGACTCCATTACAATTCCGGTTATCATTATAGAAGTGCCTCTTGATATAATATACACTAAACAAAGTTGACCTAAAAATTATCCTAGTTTTACCTAAAACTTATGCTATTCTTTTAATTGAGAAAACAAGAAATTTCAAAATTAATTGAAAATCACAATTTTTGTTTAAGAATTTATTTCTTTTCTATGATTCGAAATGAGTCAAAAACTTCAAAAATATAAGTTGTTATGTGATGGTTTCATAATATAGTATTAACTTTGTATTTAAAGAGAATAAATGGTTAAAAAACAGTTCCAACAATCCTTTCATATAAGAGCAGAAAAATTAAGCGTATGTTACATAATTCTATGTGAACATTGTCCTTCCTTAAAGTGTAATGCCCCCAACCTACCTTGTCGGTCAGCGTTATCTCCTTGGCGTGGAGGGTGGAGTCATTAAATCTTGGCGTGTTCAACTCTGCTGCTGGTGGCCGCACTTCCTCCTGCATTTATTATTTTTGATTTGCAAATCTTCATTGCTTCTTGTTGACTGCCTGCATAATCCTCCTCTCGGACCGCGTGAGATCTTCCCTTTCTGCGTCCTAGGACTTTGTCACCCTTGCTGGCTCAAAAATGATTTTTTTGTAGGATCTATTTTTTGTGGAAGACACGAACAGGGTTTTCAGTCCATGCTCGGATTCATTGGTGCAAAAGAAGGATGGATTTAATGTTTGGTTTAGCCTTCGCGGACAGGGACTTCTTCTACATCGTCACGTAGGTGAGGACCAAGCTGGAGCTCTCACCCTGTGATACGCGTTTGGCGTTGTCATTTAAAGCGTCTCAGTTGGCTGTATTCAGGCCGTTTTGAGCACTTCCAATAGGCAGGCTATCTCCAGCTATGGTGTTATCTGTTCTATTTCATCTGCATCCTCAAATTCAGGATTCTCCTTCAAGATATCTGTTTCAAAATCGACTGTGACAGTGAGAGAGTTAAGTGCGACAGCTGCCGCAGGGTGATCCCAAGGAACCGTTGGTGTTGATCCTGATGTTCTGATTGCACGCGACCACAGTCGTGATCAGTTGTTGCAAAATCTTGCAGCTGTAGTAGAAGAACGAGATAAAGTTTTAGTTGAGTTGTCCACTGTGAAAACAATAGGGTGATTCATCTTGTACTAGAGAATGCTCACCTCACAGGTCCGATAGACTCGTTAGCTGATCTAGACCAGTTGAGAGTCTTGAGCCTGAAGGGGAATTCTTTAAATGGTGCCATGCCAACTTTGACCAAGTGGAGGAGCATGAAATTGTTGTTTCTCTCATACAATAACTTTCTGGTTCCCTGCCTTCATCTATCTCATTGTTGGATCGGCTGTGGAGGCTCGTTGTTTCAAACAATTTCTTCACTGGCCAGATACCATATTCTCTGAATTCTCTAAGCCATCTGCTCACTCTGAGATTTGAGAATAATGTCTATTCACTGGTACAATTGCACAATTGAACATTACCAGTCTTCAGGACTTCAATGCATCCGGTAATCATCTCACTGGGGCCATCCCTGGATCTTTAGTCTAAGTTTCCAGCTGAAGCTTTTGCCAGTAATGTGGTTCTCTGCGGAAATCCACTGCCAAGTTGTAATAATATTATCAGTAATCCTATTTCACTCCAGGAGGTATCGTGAATTCCAATCCTGTATATTTTACAGGATCCTAGCGTGGTGCCCTCCACACCAAGTTCAAAGCCTGAATCGTCTCAAAGCACAAAGAAGAGCTCCAATAGATTAAGCAGGGGGTGTGTGATTGCTATTGTTGTTGGGGACTTTGTGGTTCTATTGCTCATTGCTTGCTTTTTCATTTGGTATTACTGGAGAAAATACTCTAGAAAATGGTGGATGGGAAGCCGTCAAAGAGATTGGAAACAGAGAAGATTGTGTATTCATCAAGCCCATATCAACATCCATCTAGTTCTGTAGAGAAGGGAAAGCTAGTTTTATTTAAGGGAACTCGACAGTTTGAATTGGAGGATCTTCTTCGAGCTTTGGCTGAAATGCTTGGGAAAAGTAGATATTGGATCTGCTTTTAAAGCCGTATTGGAAGATGGTAGATGAGTTGTTGCAGTGAAGATATTAAAGGAGGTGCAAGGGTCAGGTAAAAGGGATTGTGAGCAGCATATGGAACTTGTTGGAAGCTAGCAAAAGTCCTAACAGAAGACGAAATATGTAGGCCTCTTCAAAGCCTTCAAGATCTCTTACCAGTCTCACTCATGTCCGTACAAGACGAGGTTGTTCAATAAAAATCTTTCCACCATTGTTAAATCTTGGGCCATATATTGTTTTGTAAACGTGCATCATAATTGTTGATAACAGTGCTTTGAAGCAAAGAATTGCTGCTCTTGCACAAGACAATTTTTTTAAGGATGCACACTATGAAACATTGAAAAAGGAGGTGTCAAGGCTAAGTCAACTATATCACGAGCAGCAGCAACATTTGCAAAAAGAAATGCATGAATCCTCAACAGGGGCATATGACTTACAACATCACCAGTTTGGTAAGCTAGAGCAGGGTTCATCTCCACAGGTGATGGATCAAAAACACGAGATCTCTGATCCTTCTCCAAGTCATCTGAAGACTACATCAGGGATTCCAGACCATAGAGAAAACAATGCTTCCCACAGCCATACAGCCCCTGGTTCTTAGATGTTGAAAAGCATGATGCCTGCAAGCTGCCTTATGGGAGAGAGAGCAACAGGAGCTTGGAAGAAAGAATTATAATCAGGCATGTTAACTTTACCCCTTGTAATAGTTTTCTACCTTCTTTCAGTATCTTGAAATGAATTTTCTTTCCTCTTGAGTGGCGCCTAGAATAAATGTTTTCGTGGTTGTTTATATCGCTGCCTGAATGTGTTGGCCGTTCTTTTGAAATCTCATTCCTGTAATGCCCCGCTGGACATTGGAGCCTCTTTCTTTTTTTTCTACCTGCCACCTTGGCCGACTGTACTGGCTGCCGCGTTTTCTTCCTTGGACCGTGTGTGGTGGTTGGGATGTTACTTTCCTAGTTGCGTGGGATAGTGGGAGTCGGTGGAGTGTGGGGCGCATCTCCTTTTATTAAATTTTTGGATCTGCAAATCTTCTATTGACTCCACCTGCTGTCACATGGTTTACCTGCTATTCCTGCCCAAAACTACGTATGCTTGTTTTGCACTCCATCAAATGCTGAAACAGATGAATTGCTTCAGTGTGTTCTGGACAGTGGATTCGTTGATGGTGAAACGAAGGTCTGTCGCCCTGGTGTTGCGTGAGAGGGTTTGGATTCTCAAATTCGTGCTGTGCAGGCAGCTTCAGTGGAGTGCAGACTGTCCCTTCTCCTGTACACGTGAATCCAATCTCTCCTTCCTCGCGTGCCTTTTTCCTTGGCTACAGTGCTATGCCAACATGCGTGCTACAGGGTCCCTTCGGTTAGCCGTTTCTTGTGTTCGAAGTTGGTTGTGCAGCCGCACTGTTCTATGCTTGAGACGAGAAGATTCAAGTGTGTCCATGAAGAGGGAGAGGATTGGTGTGCACATCTTTTCTTGTTTCTACGATCTGCTCATCCTCCGGTTGTAGGCTTGCATTCTATGAGGGGTTTTTTAACTTCGTTTTCCTGCTCTTTATCTTTTATTTCGAGGAGTTGTCGTATTGATTAAGACATTGAAGGTGCTTTTTCCCGCTATTTCACTTAGTAGTCTTTGCAAGAGTCTTGCAGCTGTTTGTAGAAATCAAAACGAGGAGAAAACTTTTAGTTCAGCTATCTTGCCTTTTCATTTTGGAAAGTCACTTCTGTCCAGGTTGTGTCAACAGTCATGGACAAGATACTCAATGAATGCATTTACAGATCTTTGAGCCTTTTATCAAGCTATGGTTAGTTGCATCTGGTGTTGTGTTCATGCTGGGAGCTCTGTATCATTTGCAAGTCATGGTTTTGCTGTGCAGAGGTCTTATCAGCCTTATTTGTAGGAGATTTCTTCGAGCTTGTACTCCCAGTTTGAGTTTGCTTCGGATAACAGCTTTGTTGAAGTATGAATGCTAAAGCTTTCCATGGCATAATGGCGACATTATCTTCAAAGTTTGGGTTCAGTGCTCGTCCAACTGTGATGTTATTTGCTCAATAATGGGAAGTAAATGTTCAATTCACAGCTTCCCCCTTCAAACTTGGTGTCAGTGTTAGACCCACGGGCTGATGAGTCTCTATTGAGCTCTAATGTCCTGGAGAACATGCTCTTGGCTCGATGAAGGTAGTGCAAAAGATAGTTCTTCAGTCTTTTGATCATGTCCTGATCTCTTGTTTCTTGCATAGGAAAGGTGAACTGTGACAGTGAGGGTGTTTCCAGCAGACCTGATGAAATTTATTTACAAAGAGTCTCTATTGAGATCTTACTAGTTTTACGATGTAACTCGTGGGAGAGAATCCCATAGGCGTGGATCTGTTTCATATCAGAATATTCATGAAGCACTTTTTGCTTTGCAATTATATGAGCATCTTCAACGAGTCACTATGTTGGCAGGCATAAAGGGTGCTGTTGGAATTATCACACCTTACAAGCTACAGCTGCAATGTTTGCACCGAGAGTTTGATGTTGTCCCCAAATCTGATGAAGGAAAAGGTTGTGTATCAATGCAGTAGATGCCTTTCAGAGCCAGGAGCGATGTAATCATTATGTCTTGTGTCCGAGCTTCAAACCATGGTCGGTATGTGGCTTTCTAGCGCAAGTGCTCTCAGACTGAGTGGTAAGCAGTTCAACTCTCACCCCCAAAGCAGCTGCATTGAAGCAATCTAGTGTTTGGACAACCACCTATTGCATTCTTCTAGTCGTGCCTTCAAAAGGGAATCACTGGTGTGGTATATTGCAAGAAAAGACCAGTGAAGCAGAGGATAAAGCGGAAGGCGTGTGGCTGTAGCAGTCCCTGCTGGATGTTCACGACTGGTGGATGCGTTAAAACAGGCAAGATAGACTAACCATATACATAATATGCTAGTATCTAATAACCTCTTGAAATGAAACTTTTTCTTTCTAGAAATTGGTTTAAATCTGTGATTTTGTGGATTTGCGTTCAGTACATGGTTAACAGTTTGTTACTTTTGGATTTGCCTCTGTTGGTTGTTCTTGTTGACGTGATCAAACCCTTTTATATATAAAACAAACAAAGGTTCTCAGTGTATGCTTTGATTGATCATATGAAATATATATATATATATATATATATATATATATATATATATATATATATATATATATATATATAATTTTAAAGTTACTTCCTTATGCAAAAATGTCGTTGTTTCTTTTGTGAACCTGGGTATGTAATCACCCCTAGAACGTTGTAGCGTTGACTAGTATTGGTTTCCTGTTATGTTGTTGCCCTAGAGGAAAACATACAGTTAAATTATTATTATTATTTTTATGATAAGCGTGATTATGCACTTCGTGTATTGTGCAAATTATTAGGGCTTTTGGAAATTAGAAGTTCAATATTTATGCTTGTTAAGAAGGAAGTTTTGGGCCGAAAATATGTCCTGGGTTGATAGAAGGGCTTAAATTATTGATAGAACCCCCATTTTGATTCTACTCTTTCTATGAGTAAAATTTGATAAAATTAATGACCTTTATGGTGTTAAGATATGGTATGTTGATGATTCCTTGTGTTATCGATTTAATCATGTATAGACATAATGCCTTGATGGAGTAAGGTAATATCTTTCACGGTTCGTGAAAGTTAAGGTTTTCATCAACTGCTTAAGGTAACATGAAGTTCCTTAATTTAGTCAAACTTGTTTTGTACTTCCTTCTTGATGAGTGACCTTTCATTGCAAATTTAGAATGATTGTGATGGAAGGTCGTGAATATATTTTGTTGTCAAAAAGGGAAAAGAAGTTATGGAATAGTTTGTTTATGTGTCGAACGTAATAATTGTGATTACATCGTTATAGAAGTTCGTTATTGGAGGATATCTATCTTCAATGGTATGTTATGTGTTTAGTCTCTGCATAGGTTACCATAAACTTAGTGATGAGATGTAAATTAAGGAGAGTTGAGAGACCTTTTCCTTTGTATACATCGTTTATGATATTAGGAAGTGAGTTGATGTCGGAAAATTTCAACCAAGTCTAGATTCATGGCTATGTTCCTCTAAAACGGGAGGATTATAAATCTATGGTATTATGAAAATTGCAAGGATGTGTTTTGAATGCTAGATTGCCTACTCAACTTGGGTATTAATGGGGCTTGTCGCTATTCCGGCCCCGGTTATGTTCAGTAGGTAAGTTGCTAGATAATACCTATTCCGGACATTCTTACCGTTCTTTCCACTCCTCCTGATTAGCTATGAAGTCACTCTTTACCTAAGATATAATGGTTGTGGGTTTGAATATAAGATTTTCATCCTTTAAACCTTTTTGATTACATGATGGAACTTTGTTTTTACCCTCGTTGTTCGTTTATAGCCTATTAGGCCTATGGCCCTACGGAACGAGTCCAAAACTATATTCTTTTTGGCAGCTAAGATCGGGTCTGGTTTTTATCTTTTGTCTTCACCTGGATAATGTGGATTGATGGGTTACACTTTAGATTTCAATCACGTAATCTACAGGATTACATGATTGAAATCCCAATACTCTCAACTCTTGTGTCTAATCATTTAAATTTCATAGTCTTGCGTATTTGGTTGTCAAACTTTTGTAGTTTTAGAGGTATTTTCATAACTAAAACTTATGGTTTTCTTCTTAGTTGATATGTTGAAAATTACATCTTGTTTCAAAAGGTTGTTAGAGGTTAGAACTTTGATCCATTTCCTGGAATAGAATGTTTCCTTTCATGGTATTGTTAGCTAGTAGCTTATTGTTGCTATGTATAGTCTTATCTTGCTCAGTTCTCGCGAACTGACTCAGGTTATTAATTGTTGCAGATGGCTTACGTGGTTAGATGATGGAAAGACTTGTAGATTATTGCATCAATCTTGGTTATATTGTTCCTTTGTACGAATGTGTATTATGTTATAAAATTTGGAAAGGGCCTTTGGACATTTTAGAAGAAGGGTCAGTGCCTAGTAAATGTATTGTAGAGTATTGTTGTTGTAACTGTTGAAACTTTGGTTTGTTTGGATAACATGCGAAAGATGAAATTTGATTACCGCTTGGTTATGGGATATTCTAGTGTATTTTTAAATCCTTAGAATAGTAGTGTGGTATGTTCCATGTTATTACTCTCTTGCTCCCTAGTCATGGTTCAATAGAGATAGTATGTCCCTTTGATTTGTGCATCATGTTGGAATGAATTGATATAACCATGTTTTGTTTCCGTAAACGAGTACTGTTAAACTTTGCTCTTGAGTTAAAATGTTGAGTTGTAAATCCTTCTAAGGCATGGTAGCAATGAGTTTGTAAGTACTATGAAGTGAGCTGGATAGCCCTTATAAAAGTTAAACTAAAATTTATATATATGAATATGTATTAATCTAGATGTGATCTACTTGATAACCTTTGAGACCTGGAACAATCAAGAGGAAACTATCTTTTGTAACGAAATATGATTACTTATTTCTTTCCCGAGCCAAACCAATAAACACTATCCTTTTATAGTGAAACCTTAAATGATCTCATGGTGAAATCAATGGTTAGATTTTAGAAGATGATAGGATTTAATAAGTAGGAGGGAAATTGATTAATAAAACCATAAATATTTCTATATCGTTTGAAATGTCCTCCTTTGTCAAACTTAATTAAGTAAAGTCTAGATGGAACATTTAACCAATCTTGATAAACTCTTAACCTCAATAAAAGACTGATAGTAAATAATGTGGCCCTGAAGCTAAATTATGTTGTCCTGTTCTGTTAACCCTTGCCTTGATTCATGGTGATATTTCTTAAGCAAGGTCAAATTTGATTCTTAAACAAGAAGGTCATTGATATGAACCTAAGCGGTACTTTCCACTCGATCGGAGCTTATGCCTTCACCTGTGCAATAGAGGTGTGGAACATGTGTTAGTGACTTGAGTAAGTTTAATTAACCTTGTAAGAAATGGAAAATGTTCTAAAATCAAATGAATAAAAGCCGTGGACATAAAATTGATGATCCCAGTTTAGAAAGCTTGGCCTTAAGCTATTTAGTCAACCGTTGAAAATTCAGAAGTTCTCCCTTGTGAAAAGAATTGTGTGAATCATTACATGAAATTTTATAAGAACGTAAGTTAAGAATTAAGAGACACTTTAGTAAACAAGAAAATTTAACAAGAAATTCCTCATGGGATGCCCTAGCTGTAAGTGTGTCATGTGGTTTGGACTTCCATGTTGTCTTATCAAAAGAAGAGTACATTGTCCTTGATATGTGTGAACGTTTACGTGCTGACCTTGTGGTCTCCCCTGTAACAAGTGGTTCCTAGTGTTGGTTGTAACCTTGTGACGACATGTTGTGTCGTGTTGAGTCAAAGCAAGTCAAAAAAAAAGTTAT
Source organism: Taxus chinensis (assembly GCA_019776745.2). Taxonomy (NCBI): domain Eukaryota; kingdom Viridiplantae; phylum Streptophyta; class Pinopsida; order Cupressales; family Taxaceae; genus Taxus; species Taxus chinensis. The sequence goes on along the minus strand of JAHRHJ020003700.1, from coordinate 8,699 downwards.
CCTGTATTTCACTGTGTTGTCCTTGTGTTGGTATTTTTGGTGTGTTACAGTTCCAATTTCGCTAGTTTTTCTTGGAATGTTCTTTTCTCTCTCTTATAGCTTACTCTATTTATATTCGTCTAAAGGGGCTACTGCAATATTGTGTGATGCAGTCTAGTTCGTAGGGAAGGAAACATTATAGAGTTTCGTTTGCTTATATGACTCTCTTTTAAAAGAATTCTGTGATGGTATTTTGTAATTGAAGGCTTACTATATGGAAGGTTAAGCCTTCATATCTCTATTTACTTGAATGAATACGTATTTCCTATTTAGGGCTCTCATATTTTTGGTGAAAAGGTACATTATTAGTGACGTCGTGTTCTAAAACTTGTTTAAGCCTGTGGGCATTCCTTACTTTTGTTTAATTAGAAAATGGCATTAGGGTTTTGTTTCAGAACTGTACATGATTGACTGTTGTACCCATTTCTAGAGGATTAATAACCCGACATCTATTTTGGCCTCTACGTGTTGAGAGGATTACTATACCTACTTCCTGGTGCAAACTCTTGTTTGATTAAAGTAAGGGGGAAACATTGTAAGTTTAATTGAATGAAATCTCTACAATTTTTATTAAGGGTCGCAAGCAAGCTATTACTAGCTGGACTGAAACAAAATTTGTAGGTGAATCCATGGTATTGGACTCGTGAACTCGTTTCCTGTTAAATGACAGCTGATTTCAGTGATAATATCATAGGTGATTGTTATATTTATCTATTTGATATTTGCTAGACTTTTCCTCGATAAGCCCACATGGATCGGGTAAAATTTCCATCTTCTATACCTTTGGCAAGGAGTTCATAGAACTTCTAGGCCTGACTGCACTACGTAACCTTCCTGATGGATATGTGCGTTGGTTCTTATTTTGTGCTTGTACTCGTGGTAAGGTCTTTTGAGTCTGGGGCATCGTTGGTGTTTTACCCTCTGCGTATCGAATCCTTTTGTTTTCGAACTCGAATATCTTATACTCCAAACTTGGTTACAAAAAGGTCCCATTTTGTGGCCTTGTTAAGGAAATCAATTTTATTTTAATTCTTATTGTCATTGTCGGAAATATATAAAAATTATTAACGACTTTTGGGTTTAGCCTTCCCTTATTTTTTTTGTAGAGAAGTTGACATTTAGGATAAGGTTTGTTGGTAGAATAATGGCCCTTTTTGTGTCTCCTTTGTACACTTTTGGAAGAGTGGTTTTGTTTTGTTAACTAATCCTTCGTTTAAGAAATCCTATAAGAAGGTAGCGGTAAAACTCCTTGGTTAAAACTAAAACTATAGTTTTTTTTCTTTAAGGGCGTCGAACCCTAATTATTGCTATGAAGCCTTCCCCTGGGAGATTTGGATAACGCCATTCTGTTTCACGCCTACGATCATTATTAGTATGTTTTGTCTGCTCTTGGACCTCTTTAGATGGGTGGATTGGGTATTGGGTTCCAATCACGTAATCTATAGGACTACATGAAGGAAATATATCAACACTCTTGACTTTCTTATTCCTAACCCATAAGGTCTTGCCTTAATTTATGTGATTCTGTTCTTACTGGTATTTTGACTTTCTCCTTGTTGGATGGTTTAGATTTCTTTCTCATGGGAATAATTTTGGAGCTGTGGGTTGTGTTTTAAATCCATTTTTGAATTAGAACATTCCTTTCTTGATATTGTTAAATATTAGCTTACTGTTGCAATGTGTAGCCTTAACATGCTCAGTTCTCGCGAACTGATTCCAGCTAGTATTTGTGCAGATGGATTATGCGAGTAGTTTAAAGGAAAGAGTTGTAAAGGTTTCATCAGTGCAATTTTATGAAATTCCTTGTAAAAATTCCCATTGTGAGGTAAAATTTTGTTATAGTGATTGCAAAGGAATTTAGAAGACCTCTTGCCTTGGGTTGTTCAGAAATTGCGTGAAGATGTTATCTTGTCCTTCTGTAGGTAAACTGGTAGCTTATCTTTGTGGGAAATGATATTCAATCTTTTCACTGGCATAAGCATTGTAAAACTTTGATCTTGAGAATTAAGTGTTAATTTAAATCTTTCTGAGACTTTGTATTGATGTATTATATATGTAAGTTTTAATGGGGTGGCTTTTCCCTACAGAAGTTACCTAAAAGTGTTATTCAAGGAAGTATGTTGTGATTTAGATCCCCTTGAGAACAAACAATGCCTAAGTAATCAAGAGTGAGACTATCCTTGCATAGTGATTTTATATAACGTGTTATCCCTAACTGAACTAGTAAACACTACTCCTTTTGGTGAACACTTAAAACAAGGTTAAAGGAAAACAATGATTAGTTTCTAATAAGATTTAACAAGTAAGAGAAGAAAATTTTGAAACCACTCAAGTTATCTCTCAGCCTATTTAAAAGTAAGTAGCTTCCTCTTGATAAGCTCTTTCGGTGAAGCCTTAGTAAGAGCTAATGTCGTCTTAAGGGTGAACTCATTTAACCTTCTTCCCTTAACTTTATCCAAGGTACCTTGTAATTTTCTCTTAAGTTGTTGAACGTGAACCCATGTTGTCATATGGGCATGAACAAGTTCTAGTAGCGTAAGTGTTAATAGATGGCCTTGTGAAATTAAATTACCCCTTTCTCAAAACAAACGAATTAAGCGAATGAATGTCATAATAGAGAAGATTAAAGATGATTACTCAGTGTAAAAAGAATAAACTTAGCTTGGTAAGATGAATTATATGAATCATACCTTGAGCATCCTTGAAAACGTAAGATAATAATTGCAAGATATATTTTTAAAAAAAATAAATAATCCTCAAGAATATCTCATTGTGGATGGCCCTAACTATTAGTGTGTTCTGTGGATGGACCTCTATGTTGTCATGTAAAAAAAAAGTGTATTGTCCTTTTGGGTGTGAACATTTCTGTGCTGACCTTGTGGTCATCCCCGTAACAAGTTGTTCACAGTGTTAGTTGTACCCTTGGTGACGACATGTTGCGTCATGTTATGTGTGGAAGTAAGTAAAAAAAAATGATCCTGTCTTTTACTGTGTTGTTCACGTGTGAGAATTTGTGGGTCGTTACACTTGGTATCAGAGCATAGGTTCATGCTCTCGAACCTATGGGCCGGATTGGTGTTATATGATGATGTTACATGGTGGTGGTGGTATTACATGATGATACTGATGATGACGATGATGTTTCATGATGGTGGTAGATATTGGAAGAGTAATGTGCTTTAAACGTGATGTGATTATTGTCGTAATTGTGTTTTTGTGAACGCACATGATCTATATGTCACCTTGTGCGTGTTTGTGATCATGTTGATATGTTGGGGATGGGAGTATTCTCTCTCCTTCTTGTGGATTCTATGAAGAGTTCACGTGTGAATTACTGTTTGTGGCGTGTGAAAAGAATTATAAGGTGGATGACATAGTGTGGGAGCGTTGTGACATGTTGTGCTATGTAGGTGTATCAATGTGTTGTATGACTAGATTGATGTTAAAAGAGATGAGTTGTATCATGATGTTTTTACCATGTTTTGGAGAAATGTGTGTACCACCTTGTTATGTAGCAATGGATGTTATGTTGTGATGTTATTATGTTCATCGTATATCTGAGTTGTGTGATATGTAATGATTCATGTCGTGATTTAGGGTCATACGGTGAGTGTATGAACCCTATCGTATTGTGATTGCACTTTGGGTGCAGAATGTGGTAAAGTGATGTATTGCGCCCTATGGATGTATGATTGTGATCTACCCTGTATACATACCATACGTGAGACGTTATGGTAGTTATGTGTGTGCCACCGTTATGTTAGTGATGTTGTTGTATGTTATGTTGTGAACCTTACGCTAACCGACCCTAAGGGAAATCGGTAGAAGTGTATGTTGACAGTGAGGAATGGTGTACCATGGGTCAATAACTCGAGCTAAAACTCAGTTTATCAGATAACATGTGATTCTTTCCTCTCTCCCTATGTGGTTGTATGTATGCAACCTAAGTGTATCTATGACTATGTTTAGCCTTGTCGAAGTGGTGGCGGGATGATTCAGATGGAGGTGATGACAGTTGTATTATTGATATGTATTTTATGAGCTGAGGCTCAATGTTCTGAGTGCTAGCAACTCGTTGAGTACCCCTTGGTGGCCAGATAAGGCCACACAGTTATCGTAATGTGACATTGTTATAAGTTGATTTTATTCGTAAATTGAGCTTTTTACTTTATTTTGTAAGGACCAGCAGCTTTTCTTGATTGCCATGCTTTACAATTTTGGGCATTTCCTTGGTTTGTGGCACTAACATGGGGATTTTGATACTAACTATGGCTATTTGGCCATTTATTTTGCTTGATTTGGGGTCTTCTTTTAAATTTGGAATTTTTATCGCCTTGCCCAAGGCTTGTACTTTGCCACTTGGCACTTTGATTGGATTGTTGTGCTGGTTCTAATATCATGATGTGCGGAATAGGGTCATGGGATGCACCATGGAATGGTTGGACCTATGGACCCGCTTTGTTGTATGGGGGTACGCCCCAAGGAGTACATATGACTAGCGGGTTGTTGAACCACGCGTTATTATGTCACTTGGGTTAGGAGTGTTCGAACTCTATGTGTCTTGGACCATAGATTCAACCGGCCTCCTTGAGGGAGGCATAAGAGTTTGAGGGAGGCATAAGAGTTTGAGGGAGGCTTAGGGAGGCATAAGAGTTTGAGGGAGGCATAAGAGACTTGAGGGAGGCATGATATTTGTCATGTATGGTTGAGGGAGGCATGTTTTAGGATATATTTTGAGTTATTGTGATGTTTTTGGTAGTGGTCTTTTGATGTATGTGTTACTCATGTCAGATGGATTGTGTTGTGATGTTGTGAATATGTCATTGTTTCCCTTGTGGACACTATGTACATGTAGCATGGTTTGGTGTTATGTGAGTTTTTCATTGATGTAAATTGAGGAAATGTCTGGTGGATTGTAGTACTCTTTTGTTTGATTATTTTGTATGTCAGTCATTGATGTGTGACGAGTACTATGTTATGTGGACTGTGCCTATTCTATTCCGTATTTGAGTAACCTTTTGTGGTGTAATGCAATCATGAAGTATATACTTGTGTGCTTGTGAATCTATAGTGTCTTGTGAACCTGATAGGGTGTTGTGTTAGCAGTTCATGTTGGGCACCCACAATAAGGAATAAACCAAAACTCTTCAATGATGAAATTTTAAAAGAAATTAAAACTAGAATAATGCTAATGGAAAGAGACTAATGAAATGATGAATAAGAGGGAACTGCCAATCTTCACAGAACATTGAAAGTTAAAATTTCTACCAAATGTTCCTAAGGCTACCCTGTGGCCGTGCTTTAATCAACTAAAATTTTAAACCATAAAGTGTACTTTCTCCTTACCTGTTCTTGGTTGCGAACCATTTCCTTTCCTCTGTGTAATGTCGCATCGAGGACGATGCTTTCTTAAGGGGAGGAGAATGTAATGCCCCCAACCTACCTTGTCGGTCAGCCTTATCTCCTTGGCGTGGAGGGTGGAGTCATTACTGCCACTTGGCGTGTTCAACTCTTCTGCAAGGTGGCCGCACTTCCTCCTGCATTTATTATTTTTGATTTGTAAATCTGTCTTGCTTCTTGTTGACTGCCTGCATAATCCTCCTCTGGACCGCGTGAGATCTTCCCTTATTCTGCATTTTGGACTTCGTCCCCCTTGCTGGCTCAAAAATGATTGACTTGAGGATCTATTTTTTTTGGAAGACACGAACAGGGTTTTCAGTCCATGCTCAGATTCTTGGTGCAGATGAAGGATGGATTTATGTTTGGTTTAGCCTTCGCGGACAGGGACTTCTTCTACAGCGTCACGGAGGTGAGGACCAAGTTGGAGCTCTCGCCCTGTGATATTGTTTGGCGTTGTCGTTTAAAGCGTCTCAGTTGGCTGTATTCAGGCCGTTTTGAGCACTTCCAATAGGCAGAGCTTTCCAGCTATGTTGTTATCTGGGCTTCTATTTCGTCTGCATCCTCAAATTCGGGATTCTCCTTCAAGATATCTGTTTCAAAATTGATTGTGACAGTGAGAGAGTTAAGTGCGACAGCTGCCGCAGGGTGATCCCAAGGAACTGTTGGTGTTGATCCTGATGTTCTGATTGCACGTGACCATAGTCATGATCATTTGTTGCAAAATCTTTCAACTGTAGTAGAAGAGCAAGATAAAGTTTTAGTTGAGCTATCCACTGTGAAAACAATAGGGTGATTCATCTTGTACTGGAGAATGCTCACCTCACAGGTCCGATAGACTCGTTAGCTGATCTAGACCAGTTGAGAGTCTTGAGCCTGAAGGGGAAATCTTTAAATGGTGCCATGCCAAATTTGACCAAGTGGAGGAGCATGATCTCTGTTGGCACTCTCATACAATAACTTTTCCGGAAGCCTGCCTTCATCTATCTTTATTGTTGGATCGAACATGTGGAGGCTCGATGTTTCAAACAATTTCTTCACTGGCCATACCATATTCTCTGAATTCTCTAAGCCATCTGCTCACTCTGAGATTTGATGAATAATGTATTCACTGGTACAATTGCACAATTGAACATTACCAGTCTTCAGGACTTCAATGCATCCGGAATCATCTCACCGGGGCCATCCCTGGATCTTTGTCTAAGTTTCTAGCTTCCGCTTTTTCCATGTCAATGTGGTTCTCTGCGGAAATCCATGTGCCAAGTTGTAAGAATATTATCAGTAATCCTACCACTCTAGGAGGTATCGTGAATTCAAATCCTGTAACACAGGATCCTAGCATGGTGCCCTCCAGACCAAGTTCAAAGCCTGAATCATCTCAAAGCACAAAGAAGCTCCAATAGATTAAGCAGGGGTGTTGTGATTGCATTGTTGTTGGGGACATTATGCGGTTCAATTGCTCAGCTTGCTTTTTCATTTGGATTACTGGAGAAAATACTCTAGAAAATGGTGGATGGGAAGCCATTCAAAAGATTGGAAACAGAAAATTGTGTATTCATCAAGCCCATATCAACATCCATCTAGTTCTGTAGAGACAGGGAAAGCTAGTTTTATTTAAGAGAACTCCACTCCAATTGGAGGATCTTCTTCGAGCTTTGGCCGAAATGCTTGAAGAAAAGTAGCTGGATCTGCTTTTAAAGCCGTATTCAAAGATGGTAATGTTGTAGCAGTGAAGATATTAAAGGAGGTGCAAGGGTCAGGTAAAAGGGAAATGTGAGCAGCATATGGAACTTGTTGGAAGCTAGCAAAAGTCCTAACAGAAGACGAAATATGTAGGCCTACTCCAGAAGCCTGAAAGAAGCGTCAATGCCTTACCAGAAGTGTCGACGTTGTCTCCTCAAGTGACATTTCTGGATCATCAAAGAGTTATAATGAATGTTGATAATAGTGCTTTGAAGCAAAGAATTGCTGCTCTTGCACAAGACAAGTTTTTTAAGGATGCACACTATGAAGCATTGAAAAAGGAGGTGTCAAGGCTAAGACAACTATATCACGAGCAGCAGCAACATTTGCAAAAAGAAATGCATGCATCCTCAACAGGGGCATATGACTTACAACAGCACCAGTTTGGTAAGCTAGAGCAGGGTTCATCTTCACAGATGATGGATCAAAAACCCGAGATCTCTGATCCTTCTCCAAGTCATCTAAATACTACATCAGGGATTCCAGACCATAGAGAAAATAATTCTTCCCACAGCCATACAACCCCTGGTTCTCAGATGTTGAAAAGCATGATGCCTTCAAGCTGCCTTATGGGAGAGAGAGCAACAAGAGCTTGGAAGAAAGAATTATAATCAGGCATGTTAACTTTACTCCTTGTAATAGTTTTCTACCTTCTTTCAGTATCTTGAAATGAATTTTCTTTCCTCTTGAATGGCGCCTAGAATAAATGTTTTCGTGGTTTTTTATATCGTTGCTTGAATGTGTTGGCCGTTCTTTTAAAATCTCGTTCCAATTTTGCTAGTTTTGCTTGGAATGTTCTTTTCCCTCTCTTATAGCTTACTCTATTTATATTCGTCTAAAGGGGCTACTGCAATATTGTGTGATGCAGTCTAGTTCGTAGGGAAGGAAACATTATAGAGTTTCGTTTGCTTATATGACTCTCTTTTAAAAGAATTCTGTGATGGTATTTTGTAATTGAAGGCATACTATATGGAAGGTTAAGCCTTCATATCTCTATTTGGTTGAATAAATACGTATTTCCTGTTTAGGGCTCTCCTATTTTTGGTAAAAAGGTACATTAATAGTGAGGTTGTGTTCTAAAACTTGTTTAAGCCTGTGGGCATTCCTTACTTTTGTTTAATTAGAAAATGGCATTAGGGTTTTGTTTCAGAACTGTACATGATTGAATGTTGTACCTAGTTCTAGAGGATTAATAACCCGACATCTATTTTGGCCTCTACGTGTTGAGAGGATTACTATACCTACTTCTTGGTGCAAACTCTTGTTTGATTAAAGTAAGGGGGAAACATTGTAAGTTTTATTGAATGAAATCTCTACAATTTTTATTAAGGGTCGCAAGCAAGCTATTAATAGCTGGACTGAAACAAAAGTTGTAGGTGAATCCATGGTATTGGACTCGTGAACTCGTTTCCTGTTAAATGACAGCTGATTTCAGTGATAATATCATAGGTGGTTGTTATATTTATCTGTTTGATATTTGCTAGACTTTTCCTTGATAAGCCCACATGGATCGGGTAAAA